>JABCRI010000491.1:0-59875 GCA_015143295.1 Tetracentron sinense
GCCTATGGTGTGTAGTGCCCTAAAGTTTTGTTTAGTGATCCACTCAGGATTTCCAAATAGAGGCATCTAGGAAAGAATTAGAAAAAGGTTTCTTCCTTCTGCGCACGGCAAAGCCTTCCAGCGACTGACATCAAACTTCTTATTTGTCGGATTGATTCCGTTCATCTCCTGCTATTGTGGTCAGGTAATGACCCTAAAGGGGGGGGGGGTGAATAGGGTCATGGCACTATTTAAAGAATATGGACTCTAAGGCCACGATGCGGAATTAAAAAGTTATTGCAAACAGAAGATTAATCAAGAAAAAGTACTGAAAGTCAAAGAAACGGGTGAGAGAGGCAAACACAGACAATTGTTCACGAGGTTAGCAACAACTAGCCTATCCGCTCAGCTTCAGATAGAGGATTCACAACGATGCCTTAATCGCACAAGATCCTTCCACGGGGGAGCCCAAATCTTTAAAATCTCTCTTACAGGTCGAGATGCAACATTAAAACTTCCTTAGGCCGAGTTAGAACCTTACAAGAGCACCTCACTCTCTTACTAAAACTGAAGCAACAGCTTCAATGCAAGAATCCAAGATTCTTGACTAACCTCAATAAATGAGTTTGGATTTTGAAATCTGAAATAAAAGCTCCTTTAATGAGTTGAATAAGAATGGAATACAAACTCTAATAAAGTCTCTTAAAAGAAATTGGAGTAGAATGAGCTCAAGAGAAATTTGGGGATTTCTACGTATGTGAGCTAGTGAGAAATAAAGAACAATGAATGAGTAATCAATAAGAATTATTGCCGTGATCAAGAGTTGTTATTACTTCATAAATGAACTACTTTTATAGCACTTCAATCAATATAGTTGTTGAAGAAATATTAAATATGTTTTAGGCCGTTGAAAACTAGCCGTTATAACGATTTTCTGTTTCAGAGTTTAATTCGTCGACGAAGTGGAGTTCTCGCTTGAATTCGTCGCCAAAATTTGAAGACAGTAAGCAGTTTTCAATTTTTTGTCATCAATTCATTGCCAAATTCAGATGGCTCTGAGAATTCGTCGACGATTAGGTCTTAAGGATTTTATTTATCCTTAAGACCTAAGAGAGATGAACAAAAAGTGTCCTAGGCTCCTATGGTCAATCTATGATCTTTGAGCATTCAACTTACCATACTTGTGAGAACTTTTTACATAAGTCCTAGATACTCTCAAAGCAAAAATGAAAAATACAATTTACAAGCTTCTTGAGAGATAATCTTGGGTCTTGATGATTTGTCATGTTTTCCAGGGACCTGACTTGGACTATGGTCTTATCTTGGAATCTTCATTTATACACTTTGAGTTGAACTTGCTCTTGGATAATTTTCATCCTTTTATCATGATAGGAGTGCTTTCATCTTTAAGATCTAAAATACTAAATCACTTGAATACATTTATTAGTACCATAAATTTCATTTTATTATTGTGCTATCATCAAAATTAGTAGGGATACCCAAGGTTGTAACCTTGAGACTAACAATCTCCCTTTTTTTTATGATGACATAATAATATAATGTAATGGATTGAGCTCCCCCTCAGACTATGAATTTTAATTAAAACATAAGCTAAGCTCCCCCTAAACATATGCATATAGAGATTTAAAACAGTTTTTTTTTAGTTAGATGCATATAGAAGACAGGTTTAATAGGCATATCATCATGGAATAATACCAAGAGAAGTTCCACAAAGAAAATATTTTCTTTTTATATATACAAGTCAAATTATGGTAATCAAGAGAAGTTCCATGATATACATAAGCAAGATATGGTTTTTATTTTTATTTTTTTTTAAGCAAGATATGGTTCTCATAATTTTGTTTTGCTTATTGAATTTTATCAATACTTTTAGACTTTTATAATTGTAAATTAATGGTCGTTCAAACGAATTACATTCAGGAATCTTTATTTTAGAAGGTTTCTTGGCGATGTGTATCCCGTCTTGATGCTTTTAAGATCTGTATGATGCTATTGTTATGTATGATGCTTATGAGAAGTGTATAATGTTTATGATATGTGCATGATGCTTATGTTATGCATGAAGTGTATGCTATGTATGATGCATATGAGATGCGTAATACTTATGCTATGCATGATGCATATGAGATGCGTATAATATTTTTGTACTTTGAGATCTAATTATTCTTAAAGTTTATAATATATTTATCACTTTGGACTGAGCATTGAGTTTAGAACGCACTACAGAATTAACGCACATTTGTATTTATATTTATATTTATATTTATATTTATATTTATATATATATATTGATTTAAATTTGTGTCTTTACGTTTTCCCATAAGGAATCACATGTCTGTCCTTATTGTATAAAAGTTGATCAGATTCTCTTGTTTTCCTATTTTTCACATTTTATTTTATTTTATTATTCTTATCTCTTGTATACCAGTAATATATTAATTAACCTAAATTTTTTTTTTCCATTATTATTATTATTTTTGGAGTTCCTGATAGTCATGGGTATGCATGAACTCATATAGACTAATCATCATACCATGATGTGGGACTTGTGTTTGTTTGTAATAGAAGATGTATAATTAAATAGATGAAAATACACATAATAGCACATATATTTCAACCTAAATCTTTAGTTTCGCAAAGACTCTGAATCTACTAGACTTGCAAGACAAAAGCAAACCAATAGTCTCACTCATAAGACAATTTCCTATTGAACCTAATAACACAAGGCATGACAAATGGCATATCAATCGGTTGTCAACCCACACATGTGATAGGCTGTAGCCTGAGTACCACAGTAACTCATGAGTCTAACTAGGGAACTCATTCAACAAGCATATGTTTTCACTTAGCGTATAACATATAATATGCACACAACACATAACTCATAACAATACAACACATAATAGTATAAGTATATAATTTTTCAGTTCTTCTACCGAAAGTAGACACTAACTTCGGTTGAAATCAACCTACTATACACAAAGACTAAGTGATTAGTCTATACTAGGAATACGATTTTTTTTTTAAAGCCTAATGTCTTGTTTCAATCATGGTATCAAAATCCCCCCTAGGAGAATTGAGAACTTTGACACGTGACTTACTTGACTTAATCCATTTAATGAGCTTTAAAGGCATACAAAAATCTGAATTGAAAATTTTCTCCAATTGAATAACATTTAATACATCAACTGAACATCAATGAAGACTACAACTAAACTGAACCTACACAATCTGAATCATCCTTGTGACTCTCAACTCTTTAATTAAATATATCAAATCTAAATATCTCAATTTAAAAACTAAAACATAAAAAACTAATTACAATCTCTCAGAAATTCAAACAATTATAATAAACTAAAATCAAAATCCTGTTCCTATTCGGGATGATCACCTGTAAGATCTTCCTTACGTACTCCTCTTCAACTCAGGGCTCCTACGTACAATTATTAAATCTCAAACCTGCCGAAAACAACAGTCATCGGCTAAGTAACAAGTTACCCCGCGTATATATAAATTCCTAGCTAACAATATAACAATATTTAATACAAAACATAATTTGGAATTTAACATGACAAGTAATCATATAAATAATTCAGAGTGCGGGAGCATAATTCAATTTCAATTCTTTCATGTGCTCACTTTCACTTATCTTGTTTGTCTTATTACTTGACTTTTTCTTTCTTGTTTTAACTTATCTTTCTTGTCTTATTTTTCTTACTTGTCTTTGAGATCTTTCTTGAAGCCAGATAACTAATACCCTTGAAAACTTGTCTTGAAGCGAGGCATTAGCATCCTTGTTTTATTTACTTTTTTCGTGAATAAATCAAACAACATACACTATGCAATAACTTAAAATAACTCTACCTCATATATTGGGTAGAAATTAACATATACCCTACTTTTCGAGGTATCACACAATATACACATTATCCGGTGCATACGGCTTGTCTACACATTATCCGGTGTATACGACTTGTCTACACATTCCCCGGTGTATACGACTGGTCTTGCCTTGATCATAAGCCTGTGGGTACTCGATCAGTGCAAAACTCAATCATGCATAATGCTTGTGTCCTTGTGTACTTGCATATTACTTGTCATCTTGTTTATTTTCATGCTTTTTCGTGTTTAGATTTCGTGAATCAGTGTACGTGAAATAAAAATGCTTGTAATTCATGCATACATTCAAACGTGTAGGGGTTCTCATAAATGATCAAATAAAACATAGGTTTGTCAAATAAAATAAGGGGCAATTTTATTTATCGTGTCTAATTTTTCAATGCACCATTATAATCAAATAAATCTCACAAACCCCTAGTTTTTAATACACATCATGATCTCAAAGCCAATTCATAATAGTTCATCAATTGCAAAACATCATCCCCTTCCTCCATTCTCATTATCCATACACTACAAAAATCAATCCCTTTCCCCTTGTTGATATAAAATTACGTATCATGAAGAACATTTTTCACAAATAATTTTCACAAGGAAATCACCATCTAGAATATTTTCTATTCATCATATATACTGTCTATAAGAAATCATGATTTTAAAACTCTCTAACATCCTATATAAATTTTTCAAGGGGAAATCGTGATTTAAAACATCACACAATTATTATACATATTTTTTCATAGGAGATTCCAGGTATAAACATCATGAGATCATCATGTTTATTTTCCATAATAGATTGAATCATCATAAACATATTTACTCTTGTTGTTCTTGCTTTAGATCTATTACTTCATCATATTTATATCAAAAATCCCTATATTGATAGGAATGAAGTCATATTTACCTCTCACGATCGCTTCCCTACGATCAAACGCTTGCGAAAGGGATTGATCTAAGCCTTTTTGTCTTTTTTCCTTGCAACACCATTGATCTCTCCTCTTGGGTCTTTCCAAAACCCCTTTCTCTCACTCTCTTTTAGGTTTAGAAGGCCTTAGAAAACCTAATTCACGAGTATAAAGAGTATTTATAATGTTTGGAACCCTATGAAAGGTAAAAAAAAGGTCAAAACATCATATTTCTCGGAAAAATCCCGTTCTGGGCGATCAGTCGCCCTCCCCTTTTTCTTTTTCTTTTCGAAATCTTTATTTAGTATTTTGGCCATAACTTTTGACTCGGTTCTCGAAATTTGACGATTCAACTTGCTTTGGAACCTTCATTTGAAGGGGAACAACTTTCATGTTTTTCAAAATTTCTAATTCTTCTTTATTCATGGATCAAAATGCCCCTAAATCTGACTGGTCTGCAATGGGTTGCAACAGCCCCGATTTGCAGCAGACCCGATTTCAGAAATCCCACTTTTAACCTAACTCCGACTAAGAATCTGGAAAAATGGTAAACATGAAACTTGAAGAGGATTCTAATACCTATCCAAAAATTCAAGAATCACTCAATTCCGACTTGCGGCGATAAAAATATGACTTCTTCAAGTTGAAGTTATGCTAAGAATCTCTTTTAATTCATCTTTTAGGAACACATGCAGATAAAATCGGGCACATATTTTAAGAAATTCATATCAATGGAACGAAAGCTAAGGAACTAAATTTTGGGTCTCTACAAGCTGTCTCGAGGTCTCTCTCAGAATCCGAGTCATTTGACTCTCATCATCCTCACCATCACTATGGTGTTGATCACTCAGAACATTTGAAGAAGATTCTTCAATCCCATAGAAGGGTGCAGTGAAGACCATATAACCCATAGTCTCCTCACAAGAAGAACTATCTAATTGCTCAGATTTGGATTGACTGTCATCCCTTGCCTTGCCCTTAAATCTTTGTTTATTTGATCACTCAGTGGCGATATGGTCTTAGCCTTGGCATTCATAGCATTGAACACTTTGGAATTTACTGTCTACACTTTTAAGATGTTTCTTATATTCAAAGTGTTTGGACTTAGGCTTATCAACAAATTTTCGTCCTTTCGAATTAAATTTTCTTTTAAATTTTAGAAATTTTTTGAATTTCTTAACAAGCAAAGTCATTTCTTCTTCATCCTCCTCAAAGTCACAATATTAACCATCTATGAATTCTTTGATAGATTTCAAGGCAATAGACTTTGATTTCTTAGCTGGGTGGGGTGCAGATTCAACTCATAGGTTTGGATAGAGTCAACCAACTCTTCAATTTTGAGAGCATCAATATTTTTGTTCTCTTCGATGGCGGTAACCTTTGATCTAAATCTCTCAGGTAGAAATCTCAAGATCTTTTTAGCAATTTTGGACTCAGGAATTATTTCCCTTAGATTAAAATTAGAATTGGCAATGTCACTCAAATTAGCATAGAAATAATCAAAAGTTTCATTATCATCCATTATTAATCTTTCAAATTTAGAGATCAGTATTTGAAGTTTAGAGATCTTGACAGTTGTAGTTCCTTCATGGGCAATTTGAAGAATGTCTCATGCCTCATTCGAAATGTCAAATTTAGAAATATGCTGAAATTATTCGGGTGTGACAGCAATGAAGATTGCATTAAGACCTTTATTGCTCTGTTTACAACTTTCAAGATCTACATTGGTCCAATTAGTAGAAGGTTAAGGATGGCCTGGTCATCTATAGTCTTTGTTGGATGAGTCCAACCTTGTTTAATAGAGATCCATACTCACTCATCCAAAGATTTTAGAAACGCTCTCATACAAGCTTTCCAATATGCATAATTATACCCATCAAATAATGGGAAAAAGTGAAGGATCCCCCCTCTCTTTGGAGGTTCATATTCACTGAATATAAAAATGAGATCGCACTAATAAATTAGTAAACTCGCTCTGATACCAATTGAAAAATCCGGTGAACCTCAAATCTAATGATTGATTTGAGAACTCACAAAGCTAAGAGGGTGTCTAGGTCTCCCGACAAGTCTATCTACCCTTTTTAATATTATGTAATTAAATTATTAAATAAGGGATGATCAATATAAAGTGAAAAATAAGGGAAACAAGTAAACCACAAAATAAGAAATTTTTATGTGGAAAACCTTCAGGGAAAAACCATGAGACCTAATCCAACAATGTGAATCCACTAAGACAAAGTCAACCAGAATGTACAAGACTCGAACCTAACTTCTTCGGACTCAATACTACGATCCTTCAGTTCTTAGTCTTCCACGCCTCAATAAGTCATCACGTACCCACAAGTCCCATGATCAACCACAATCCCCTGTTCTTCTCTTGTGTCTTCACAACAACCACAATCGTCCTCGGATCGATCTTCGTCAATGACGACTTTGAATTCCACCAACTAAATATCACAACCATGATCCTCCTCAAATTGATCTCCTTTGCAAAGGCTCCGGATCACACTAGCTAAACGGGTTGGTAGTTGATTAAAATCAAATCCTATATGGATTCCTATCAATGGGAATATCCAAGCAAACAAGATTGAATCCAAAGGCTTGCAAAATCTAGGATGGAAGAGGAGAGAAAAATGGGTTTGGGAAACCCTAATAATCCTTTAAAAACTCTCTCTAAACTCTCTGTTTGTTATGGGGAATAACCCAATATATAGGGATGGAAAAACAGAATTGGAAACACATTAGAATCCTATTTTCACATAGGTCATTCGAACGGCTCGATTTCCATTCGAACGGACAGAGATTGGTGCGCCAGATAGCTACTGGAATAAGAAATATGAACATCTATTCTTGTCCATTCAAACAGTCTTTTGTCCTTAGAACAGACTTGGGTTGGTTCTAACGAAGTTACCATTCACAATAATTTTCAGTAATTTTTAGCACTGCCACTAAAACTTTGAATAATTCTACTGGCCAATTCTTATCAGATTAAGGTGAAATTTGAATCATAACTACTTTAGGTAATCTAGAATCTATCCTAAAAGTTTCATAAATTTTGGATCATTGGAGATAACCAAAATATACCTCTGATGATAAATAGGCAATTTCGCCTATTATGAATCGAAATCTTCAACACACTAACCACCTGAGGCAAAAAAAAATTTCTAGGTCAATTCTCCTAAAGTATAGGCTAGGCCTTTAGGTCACTTAATTACCATCTTGTGGAGTGAAACAAAGGCAGTGATCGGAATGTCTTTAATTGATCTTATTCGGTCATCTTCACTTGTGTTGGATGTTTGTAAGCAAGGACACAAGACACATAATACACTGTTTTGACAACGGAGTAAGCAAACACTAAAACATGGACTTTATAGAAACAAGTAATAGATAGCGATTCATATTACTATTAAACAGTGAAAATAACATTTATACATAAACTGAAAAGTATATCAAAGGATACATATCCAACAATCAAAAAAATTATGAGAAAAGTACAAATCATAGGGAAACATTTGAGATACAAAGACACAATCCCTTTAAAAAACTGCACATTCTCCCCAACATTGATCTAGGCACTCCCCCCTAAGATCAATCTCCTCAAAACAAACATGTGCTCTCTTTGAATTCAACCCATATGCATGATAAGCATTCCAAGCTACATAATTATGTCATGCCCGAGAATCAACATAAATAAAGTTTTGACTAATTGAGGATAAACATATTTAATCAAGTCTCACAGGGAAATTAAGCAGAAGTCTAATCATTGTCACATTTAGTGAACTTTTCTATGTAGCCATGTGTGTAGTGGGGGTCTGAGTAGACTCAAATCTCAAGTTTCTATCCCTGGTGGGGATTTGACATTATACCACTAAGGAAACTCCAAGTATCTTAATACTAGAAGTCAAACCTAGTTAAATCCAAAATATGCTGATTTTGAATTTAAGTGCATCTTTCTCCATTGTTTGACCAAACAAATTTTTTTTTTTTTTTTTTTTCTGTTAAGTACTGCCAAAATTGTAAGACTTGCTCTTGATTTTTCTTTTCCATTTTTTTCTTGCAATGGTGACTTTCAGACTAATGGGTCAGTAGCCCTCTCTACCGGACTTTAATTCTAGCAACCCAGATAGAAATCTACCTTGTTGACATTGGTAGCCATTACTACTATTTGCATCCAATAGTAGATATCACACTATCCCAATAGGTAGCCCTTCCCATTGCCTCGTATCTTTTACTTTTAATAGATGACACAAATAAATGGGAAATTAACCAATGGTCAATCTAGATTTAGTTAACCGAAGGGGTCAGAATGGATAACACAATTTCTTACAACATAGGAATATTGGCATTAAACTAGGGCCAGTCAGAGTGCATGTGCATTGTGTACAAGACATAACATCAATCACTACACTCTAATTGTGATAAGTGAGATAGTCTAAATTGTTATCACCCAAAGGACCTATAAAGGTGCTTTTATTCTCAATCAATAACAATATCATGTTTATCCTTGGACAAGTATAAAATAAAAATCATGTAAGGAATGAAAATAATGCAAGTCAAGCTAAGACAAACATGAATAAAATATTTTTGGATTTTATTGTTTTTCAATTTTTTTGAATTTTTCAAAATACCTAACGAAGAAAAATATACCAAAGGAAATAAATAAATACTAAAAAAAAAATAAACTACTAGTATACAAGTAAAGCATAGCACTAAGAAAATATACAGTATTAAGGCACACCCTAGGCTATGACAGGCAGGGTTAAGTGAAGCACTTAAGGTCTTCCTTCCTCATCCAAATGGTTTTCATAATTTTACTGACCCTTTAGTCTTTAACTGTTTCAATTGAGGTGTCAAGCAAGAACTTTTGCGTCTTCCTCCTAATCCTCCACTTCAAAGATTAAGTCTTAGAATTATGGCAAGCATTAAGGTTCTCCCTGTTTCCTCCTCTATATCTAGCATAAGGAGAGTTCAGACCATACCACTGTCTAGAGTTATAAGAGATTCTAATAAGATACTCACTCAACATTCTAGTCTTATTCACTAGAACCTCAATTCTCCTCTGGAGATACCCTTGAACTTTATTTTGGTTCCTAGAACCATGATTGAGAGTACTATGAAGTTTAGGACATTGAGGCCTAATATGATCATTCACACCACATTTATGACATGTATGAATGAATTTAATTAAAGAATGGTCTTTCCTATTAACAAAAGGGTGCAATTTATCACCAAACTCAGTGTTCGAAGTGGAGGGAGTATCTGCTCCACATCTTTGATTTTGTTCAAGATCGTCTACCTTGATTTAAGACTTGTCTTGTGATCAAACATGTATCTCAGTTTCAAGGAGCTCTACCTTAACAAGGAGAGAAGCATTCTCTTCTTTAAGTTAAGACACTAGGGCTTTCAAACCGAAAGCAATTAGGCCTTAGGCATCTATTTCCTTTTACATCAATTTAACTTTTTTAGTTAAGGAAACTTCAACCTTTTTCAGCTTAAGGTTTTCCTCATACAACTTTCTATAAGTAGCCTCAATATCTCCCTCAAAATCTGAGTCATTATGACTCTCCTTACCATCTATATGGTGTTGGTCACTCACACTTGCAGTGAATGAAGATTCTTCAATCCAGTTGTAGGGACAGTGAAGGTAATATAATTTTAAGTATTCTCACAAGAAGAACTATCTGATTCCTTATATTCAGATTCAGTGTTATCCACCTTTGCTCTTTGATATCTTCTTATTAGAGCACTCAAAAGTGATATGGCTATAGCCATGACATTCAAAACATTGAACGCTCTGGGATTTTCTGTTGGGCTTATCAAAAGAGTTTCTCTCTTTGTTCATTTAAGGAATTTCTTTAATTTTTTTACGAAAAGCCCCAACTCTTCTTCACTCACCTCGGAATCACTATCTGGACCATCTTCAGATTCCTTTACAGATATAAAGGCTATTGGTTTTGATTTCTTAGATGGATGTAGATTTAATTCATAAGTTTGAAGAGACCCACCAACTCCTCAATTTTGAGAGCATTAATATTTTTGCTCTCTTCGATGGCGGTAACCTTTGGTTGAAATCTCTCATGTAGAGATCTAAAGACTTTCTAACAATCTTAGACTCTGAATTTCTTTCCCCTAGGTTAAAACTAGAATTGACAATGTCACTGAGATTAGCATAAAAACTATCAAAAGTTTCATTCTCATCACTACAAAATTTAAGACTTTTAACGGCGTTTTTAAATCGCCGTGAAAAACCCCAAAAACGCCGTTATAGTCAATAACAGCGTTTTAAAACAAACGCCGTTATTGCTCGCGTCGGGGACGGCAAAGGCGGCATTTATCTTGACGGCACTTTAAAAACGCCGTTAAAGGTCAGTCTATAACGGCGTTTGTACAAGCGCCGTGAAAGATCAGTCTATTACGGCGTTTATATAATAGCCGTTATAGACAGACCTTTAACGGCGTTTATATAAATGCCGTTATAGACTGATCTTTCACGGCGCTTGTACAAATGCCGCAAACTATTTGGCTATAACGGCATTTCTATAAACGCCGTTATAGACTGATCTTTCACGGCGCTTCTACAAATGCCGCAAAATATTTGGCTATAACGGCGTTTATAGAAATGCCGTTATAGCCAAATATTTTGCGGCATTTGTAGAAACGCCGTTATAGACCAGTCCTTTAACGGCGATTCATAAACGCCGCGAATAGGCATGACATAAAAAAAATTAAAATATGTTTTTTCAATTTGTTTTTAACCTGTTTTGTACTTGTACCTCATTTAAATATTTTTTTACCTGTTTTGTACCTGTCAACAATATAAATATTTCTTGGACCTGTGTTGTACCTGTCAACAATATTAAATAAACAAATTCTTGTCCATAATGACATTATATATAAAAAAAAAAATTCGACATGAAAATCAGTATAATATAAATACATCCAATCACAGGTGCCCATCATAATATAATAATACAATACACATATCCATAAAAAAGTGTCAATAAATCATAAGTCTAACTATCTTCATCTTGCTGGTTCCCTCTTGCACCTCTAAAACCCGACAAGTGTGTGCTCCCTGCTCCCTCCTACAACACAATTAAATAAAATTATTTATTAGAATATTGAAATGATAAAATTTACAGATTTCATAATTAATATGCAAAAAAGATTCAATCACTAACATTGGCCCTCAGTGATTCAATCACTAACAATGGATCAATATTGCCCCTCAGTGACGTTGGCCAGCAGGAGGGTTCAACATTTTTTTTCATTTCACTATGAGAAAATAAAATTTCATACAATTCATTTGAGCAGTCACAGAGTAGGTAATTAACAACTATTGAAAGATATGAACACATTCAGCTAATGTGAAAAAGAAAAAGGAAAAATATGAAAATCTCTTATTCAGGATTTCCAACAAGCATTTCTGGTTTTATTGACTTAAAAAGTGCAACTAGAAATTACTGTTTTTTTAAAAAAAATTTAGTTGGCAAGGCCGGATATTTGGATTCATTTATGGTCATAAGGAGGCTTCCATTTTGAGTTCTTCAGGCCAAAAGTCTAAGATAAAGGATAGGACTTGCTCATCAACATAGAGTAAACTTGAATGCCGACATTAGAAATTATATCCTTCTTCACATGATCTCTAATAAGATAGAGTAGTACAAGTAATTTGGATGGGTGCTCGCTTAGATACGAACATGGTTGTTGCGAGGAAAATCTCTAGAGAAAACAAAACCTTTTTTTTTCTATAATTTGTAATTTTCTAAAAAAATAAAATAAAACTGCTCCTATTTGTTTTTTGTGGTGTATGAGTAGAAAGGAGTCCCTTTGTTTGTGCAAGTCTGCGAATCTTTTGTTCGCCCGCTGATAGTGTGCCACCTACAATTGTAAGTATATCAGCAAAAACATTCATATTACCCTTAACAATTTTTAAAACGTTTCATGTAAAAACAAAAAAACGTTTTTAAGAGACTAAAGTAAACCAGCAGACTTGGAATTCTCTAGTGTGCAGAGCTCTGCATGAAAATAAATCCCAATTCTCTGTGGTTATTATAGTTTTTAGGAAAAAAAACACTCTAAATATAGGTTTCAGGAGGAAAAAAAAATATTAACCCTAAAAAGTTAAAGTTGTTAACTAGATTCAAAAGAGTACTTAAAAAAGTTTCTTGTGTTGTAACCTTGGATAACCATAGGAGAAAGAACTAAGAAGATAAGGAGAATGCTAGGCTACTCTCCAAGGAGCAGACTGCCCAAGTTGTTGGGGGAAAAAAATTAAATGCTGTTTTCTTCACCACTATTTTCCACATCAGAAATGCTAATTCTAGTCCCAGTGCAGTCTTTCCAGATGTGCCCAAGGTGGTGGCAACAAGTGTCAAACGTTCTCTCTGTTACAGGATAACAACACCACGTGTCTCCCTGTTATGGTTGAGTTTTTCAGCACCATTCAACGTGCCTTCCCTGCTTCTCAAGATGCCTTCCTTGCCTAAGATATATTTCTGCCACCTTGGAGCCTTGGGGTGTAGACCTATTCTCGCCAACTCTAACAACCTATGGTGACATCCTTGACAAAAGGGAGCAGAGAGATCATAGGTTTGATGGCCAGAGTACCGAGAGTACGCAAACACAATAGACACCCCAGAGACAAGCATACTAACCAATTGATACCATCTATGGTCTCAGATACTAAAGGGAGGGATTTTTCCTGCTAAAGGGCAGGCTTACTCCTGCCATATTTCCCTCTTTTGTCGAGGGTTTCTAATCAGCATGCCATAAGGAACTAGAGAGAGAGAGAGATTACGTGTACCATTACCACTAGGCAGTGCTATCAGGAAGTGGGGCGCATTGAGCCACATGTCACCTACATGAGAGGAAAATGGGTCTGTCCCATGTAGCTCTTCATTATCCTCTCTATTTGTCTTGCACACACCCATCTTCCCAGCCTCTCTTCCATTTCAACCATTGGACACCATTCTATCTCCTTTGTTTTTCAGCACCTCTCAGCTAGGCAACAAAGATCAAACGGTTTAAGTGGACTCTCATAAGCATCTCCTCGCTCCTCAATTCGACTACGTGGTACATCATGTCATCGCCATGGTCCCCATCATCACAAGCCCTTATCCACCCCATATATAAGTCAGAGTGCAATAGTGATATTAAAGTCGGCCTCAAATTTAAATTGGCAGCAGCCTATCAAGAATTCTAGCATAGAGAATTAGCAAATAAGGGCAGGTTAGTTCTGATATGACAAAGGATTTGATGGTTTCTTTGCTTCTACAGCCATTAACTGTTTCTATATTCAAAAGCTAACATGATATTAGCTGCCACAATTTGATGGGGTTAATCAGGTTTGAACTTGCCGATAAAAAAGAAAAACAGATGAAGGTATTGCTACTAATGGCGCCATCAATGAAACAATTTGTTTTTACCCTTTTACTCACTTCAGGGGATAATAACAGAGCATTTTCCAACTATAACATAAAATTTGAAAGCGAAAAATTTTGAGAAACACTTAATTGAAATAAGTAAAGATCTTCCTTCAATCCTAGGCATTCAATCTCCTAACAAAGCACAAGCATTCTTCACATACATCCCTGAGAATGAGCGGTCTGGAATGTTAAATATCAACAATTTTAGAAGCCAATACCAACATGAGGCTTCTACACATGCTCTCAGGTTCGAAGCATACGAGCTTCCACAGCCCTCAGTGGCATCAAGGATTCCTTCAGTTCCAGTTCCACTTGCATCCTCAACAGAACTCATGCCAGTATCTGAACCCATTTATCCTAAAGAAATCCACCAAGTTGCATCATTGCCATCTGTTTCAGATACAAGATTAGTAGAACTCAAGCTTCAGTTAGAAGGGGTTCAAAAGAAGTGGGGTAGGCCAACTTACTCCTCTCCTGCACCATCTACCTCAAGTTCTACTACCCAGAAAACAGTGAATGGGGTTAAACACTCAATCTCTTATGATTCAAGTAGATTTAGTCCTAGATTGAGTGTTTGAAGGTGTCATAGATTGCCCAAAGTCGTGGGCACTGAACCACTTAAGAAGTTATTTGATAGCTCCAAAAGAGTGAGTTTCGAAGTATTCGAGATGGATTCTGGAATTTTTCCACTGAGTTGATTTCCTTGCAGGAGTAGATCTTCAAGATTGGGATGCCCAAGGCCAGTGAGTTCTGGAAGCTTAACATACTATAAATATATCATTAAGAGCAACTTCTGAAGTTTGGATAAGGTAAAATAAGAAAATGGTGAGCACTCATTGCAGTTGGCATCAAAGGTTGCAGTCAATTAAAATATAGAAATAGATTAATAGAAATAAATTCCAACAAAAATCCCTTCCATTGACACTATCATTATTGAACAATTGTTACTTGGTACACTGAGGTTATCCCCTTTCTCTTGAATATATACTTCTACATTACATCAAAAACATAATCATTATGTTTCATCGCTATATATTGATTCAACATCATTCCCCTCACTAGATTCGGAAGAAGAAGCCTGTTGTTGTAACACTTGGGGAGGAGCATCAATAGTTGCTCCAGTAATTCCTAATCTCACTCAACCGACACCTCCGTCATCATCATGTTCAGTGTCATCTAATTGTTGGTCGTCGAATGGCTCGTTCTCCCTGAATGCATTATCGTCCACAACAGAATCTTCATTCATGTCGAAGAAGTCTCTTGGTTTAGTCTTGATGACAACATGCCAATCTTCTTCCGTTGGATCTTGAACGTAAAATACCTGCTCTGCCTGAGATGCCAACACATAGGGTTCGCTTGACACCAAGTGTGCTGGAACCAAGCGTGTGAAGTTCACAAGCTTAAACCCAAATGCATCGGTCTTTATTCCGCTACCCCGTGACTTCACATCAACCCAATCGCACTTAAACAATACAAATTTAAGGCTTTCAGAATATGTCAATTCGACTACGTCTGTTAAGCGACCGTAGTAGGTGATCTCTGTGACCTTGGGGGTTCTGTCCTTAGAAGTTGAATAGTTTGTAGTCGTTGCTTTGACCGCAACACCACTATTCTGACTTTTGCGTCCTCGCTCTCTGTCCTTAGTACAAAACCGATATCCATTTATGACGTAGCCCTTAAACTTTTTTGTGACTTTACGTGGACCATATGCAAGACATGTAATCTCATCAGAAACTGGATTACCTGAATCTTGTAACCTTTGAACCTATTTCAAGACCAAATAAGATTAATATATGTATATATATATATATATATCAAAACATAACTAATGTGTTATGCAGAATTCACAAGTTAAGACTTACATAGCCCTTAAACCACTCAACAAACTCAGTGGTGTGCTTTTTTTGGATTTCGTGGGGGGTCATTCTAGGTCTTTGATTTGTCATTTTAAGTACATTCATGTGCTGCCTGCAAAGAATATCATTTTCCAATCATTGCAAGTAAAAATAAATAAGTAACGAACAACATATATGAAGATTGTGCTCTTACTCTATATATTTTGTGACTTTATCGCAGTTAATCAACACATAACGATGTGCCTGCTGCCATTCCAAGTCACTTAAGATATATGGCTCTGCACTACCTATTACACTTTCATCGTCATTCCTCATCGGCCTGTTTAATCTCGATTCTATATTATTTAGATACCTGGAGCAGAATGTCATGCATTCTTCTGCCAAGTACCCTTCTGCAATGGAACCCTCTGGTCGAGCTCGATTGCGCACATAAGACTTCAATGTATATAAGTACCTATATGAATTAAATTTTGTTAAGATAAGAGAAATTCTCAATAACAAGAAGTTTGAACACAACTATAAAATTATAATTGAAGGCATACCTTTCGATAGGATACATCCACCGGTATTGTACAGGTCCACCTAGTCTTGCCTCTGCGGCCAGGTGTATAGGCAAGTGCACCATAATATCAAAGAAAGTCGGTGGGAAAGTTTTCTCTAAATAACAAAGTGTAAGCGCAATTTTCTCCTCTAACCGTCTCAAATCCTCCACTTGACAGACTTTTGAACATATACCAAGAAAGAAGTTGCTCAATTCAATTAAGACTGAAGTTACATTATTCGGCAATGTTTTCCTCACAGCCAGTGGTAGGAATTGTTGCATTATAACATGAGAGTCGTGACTCTTTAGTCCATGAATTTTACGCTCTTTAATATTGACATGTCTTGCAATATTTGACGAGTAACTATCTGGAACCTTCACACTCTTCAAAACTTTGCAAAATAACTCTTTCTCATTCTTGTCCATCGAAAAGCATGCAGGAGGCAGATAAACTTTGCTTCTGCCAGGCAGCAACTGAGGGTGAAGTGTATGCCGAATTCCCATTCCAACCAAGTCGTTACGCGCTTTTAAACCATCCTTAGATTTTCCTTCCAAACCTAACAAAGTCCCAATCACATTGTCACATACATTTTTCTCAATATGCATTACATCAAGGTTGTGCCTCAACAAATTATGCTCCCAGTATGGCAACTCGAAGAATATACTCTTCTTCTTCCAATTATACGGCATATCCTCATGGCTCGTCTGCCTTCGTCCTGTTTGCCCAGTTTGCTTACCAAGGGAGAAAGGAATACCCTCCAACTGACACAACACATCAGACCCAGAGATTGGAGTTGGAGCACATCTGAACTCTGTAGTGCCATCGAAAGAGTTTCTATTCCTCCGAAACTTGTGATCCGGCTTTAAGAAACGACGGTGCCCCATGTAACATTGCTTTTTGCTCTTAGACAAGTATCGGCTACAAGTGTCCTTCTGGCATGACGGGCATGCCAACTTTCCTTTCGTGCTCCAACCTGACAACATGGCATACCCTGGGAAGTCGCTAATGGTCCAGAGCAATGCCGCACGCATTACAAATGTCTCCTTCTTTGACGCATCATAAGTTGTCAACCCATTCTCCCACAAGTCCTTCAACTCCTCAACTAGAGGCCTCATGTAAACATCAATTGCATTTCCTGGCCCAGAGGGACCGGGAATAAGTAAGGACAGAATAAAGTTCGGCTGCTTCATACACATCCACGGTGGCAAGTTATAGGGAATAAGAACCACGGGCCATGTGCTGTGAGCAATACTCATCGTCCTAAATGGATTGAAGCCATCACTCGCCAACCCAAGCCTGACATTGCGAGCATCTGAGGCGAACAAAGGATACTTTTTATCCAAATTTTCCCAAGCTGGTGAGTCTGCAGGATGCCTTAACATCCCATCCTTAGTTCGATCCTCATCATGCCATCTCATTTCAGTAGCAGTCTTGGATGACATGAACAACCTTTGTAACCTGGGTTTTAATGGGAAGTGACGCAAAATCTTTGCCGGAGTTTTCTTCTTGCGTTCCGCTTGATCATCCCCTGCCTTCCATCTTGATACACCACACATGTCACATGTTTGCTTCTTTGCAGACTCTTTCCAGTAAAGCATGCAATCATTAGGACAGGCATCAATTTTATCATAGTTAAGCCCCAAATCTGACATCACCTTTTTTGTCTGAAAGTAAGTATCTGGTAGTGTTGAACCCTCAGGGAGTACTTCCCTGAACAACTCAAGCAACATAGTGAATGACTTATTGCTCCATCCACTAAGACACTTAATGTGATATAATCTTACGATGAAAGACAACTTGGTGTGTTTCGTACATGCTGGATACAAAGGCTGTCCCGCATCCCTTATCAATTGGAAAAATCTATCAGACTCAGGATTGGAATCCCGACTACTAGTAGCCTCATCTTGGTTTGGGACCCCGAACGCATCGTGCACCATATCTTCCATCTCATTATGTCTGTCTTGCACATAAGGATTTTGAGAAACTTGGACAGCAGGTGTGTGTTGCAATATGTCTTCCCCGTGATAAAACCAGATTTTATAATTCAAGTCGAATCCATTACATATCATATGGTCGAAAGCTGTAAGTCTATCTTGGTAAACCACATTGTTGCATTTGGGACACGGACACTTTATACCGCCATTGTTATTAGTCGCTCCACGAGCTAATGCAAACTGTATAAACTGCTTTACCCCTTCTATATATTCCTTTGACATCCTATGTAATACAACAATTGCATTCACAATTGCTTAGATACTAACAATACATAATTAATTTGATACTTCATAAAAACTTATAGATAAAAGTACCTTGACATTCCAATCCAACTCTTATCCATGAGTTATAAGATTAGATTTATAAGTCCGTCTTCGTTTGTTATTCTGAGAAATAACAACAGTTTATCACATCAGTAAGTTTTAATAAAACATGTGTCAGTTACTTGACCATCTACACAATCATATATATGCATGCATGCTTCCTATCATCATCAACTCCTCTTCTAACGGGTGGGGTGTTCCTATCCCATTCAGGAATGCATAATCCCCAGAAGTCAATAGCTCAAGTGTTTTGTTCCATTTCAAGGAAATTTCGGCAGCATTTCTCTATGGTTCTCTAAGTACACAACTTAGACTAGGGGCAAGCATGCATGCCACATTGTCTAAGTATGTACCCAGAGAACAAGAGAAACGACTGACAAAATTTTCCTCAATTTGGACCAACCATGAGCAACTGACTACACTGGAGATTATGCATTCCCAAACTGTCCAACCGGACAATTCAAGAATCATATACAGACAAATACATTTTATCACAAACAAGACCGAAAAGTTGTTAACCAGCATTTAGCCCCGCAAGAGAACTAAACGACATAGTTTACAACTAATCCGTCCAAATAGGTGATACAAGAAATGCACTTGTCACACAATGATTCTTGAACGGGAGATCTAAGGTTTAATGCATGCATGAGTATGAACTTAAGCCAACACAGTCAATACTTAGTAAATAAACACTTTTAATTAGCAGTTTAAACATTTAACATAGACCACAAGCCCCTAAGTTTCTTATAAACATAACATGTGGTAACAATTATGCAGCCCAATGGTGTGAGGACATGTTAAATGCCGTTATCACGACTTCGTACCTAGAAAGCACAACATGCATCAAAAGAAATAAAAGGATCTCTTCCCTGTGTAATTTCAATTAAACATACTAGGATTTCAAGCTAAGTACACCATCGAAATGGTGTGTCCCAACTCCCATTCATGTGTCATTTTTCTAGTCGGATACTTGGGAATCAACTAGCTAGCTGCATTGCATTTGAAGCTTGTTCCTAATGTAATTTATATGATTCTTGTTGGTTAGCCCTCCTATTTGATTGATGTAGTATCTTATCTATTTCTCACATACCCCATCAATATTTGTTAAAACCAGAAGGCCTGGCCACAAGAAGGTTCCTCTGATATAAACAAAGTATCTTGAAAAATTTTAGCAAAGGAAAATTGATACCAATAGAGTCTTGTATGTATATGAATTCTACTAACAGTCTATAGATTCTATGAATCAGAAAGTAGGGATGTTCAATTTGTTATAGGGTTTTGCATGCTGAACTGAGAAAATGGTTTCGAATGGAAAATCTCTCTTTTCTTATGTTTTGGACTCGAAAATTCTAATCCAGATTGATCTAGATTGACGCACAATTTCATGGATAAAAGAAGAAGAAAAAAGTTACACACTAATGTAGTCTCTCTCTAATTTTCCCTGATGCAGAAATTTTCATTTCAGCTAAAACTTATTTAACTTAATATCCCTTGGACACTACCAGGCTTCTGGCCTTCTACTACTACTTTATTTAAGATTGCCTAATTAATGGAGCAAGTCAATCAACTACCATACTCCCGAAATCGAACCATGTTGCCCTCACCAATTGTAAATCCAATATCCTCCAAGAACTAGTCATGCTTCATTATACTTTTCCATCCCCCTACCTCATGGGAGGAAGAAATATTATTGGGTCCCAAATCAAATCTAGAAGGTCCAAACCTGGCTCCCAACAAAAGCACCTGCTGTTGAGATGCTGAATTGGTAATTTGGTAGGCATAATGTCAATTGCTGCTGGACCGGGGAGTGCTAGCCCCCAGTGTAGCGCCAGGTATAACACCAAAAACAACATTTGCGGCATCAGGATGCTGGTAACATAGCATCAGATTGTCCAGGAGGCAAAGAACTCTTAGCCCGGTCTCGACTTGATGCTGGGAATTGGAATGATGCCAATATGGTTCTGAGATGCATTGGTGTGACTGTTTTCCGAAAATTATCCTCTACACTAGGCCAAAAAGCGGAGATACTGATTCAAAAAATGCACCAAGTTCATTGAACCCATTTGATAAGACTGGGCTTTCTTCCATGTTCCCCACTAGCTTAAATACACATAATTTTTTTATTTTTTTTTTGCAGCAACGTGAAGAGTAGTAACAAAATTCTAGACAACCCCAGTTTCCAAATTTGTCAACCTTTAGTTTTACATCACTGCCCTCCAAATTTCATTCACCTATCCACCTTATTTATCAATGTAAGAAGAACCGATGTGAATAACAAATCCAAGGAACATCAATACAAAATGATCATATATAAACGATTAAAAAATGGAAATTCACCAAAACTGAAACGGGAACAGAAATCATAAATTGACTAAATATGTAAAATGATAGTGGAATTCTAAAGGATTTGTATACAAATTAATAAAACAAAAACAGAGCCTCCATTACTGTACCTCAATGAGAGAGGTAACAGATCAGAAAATCCTTTCCAGTTGCAGAGATTCGCGACAGCTTTTCAATCTACAATCCCTTTTGCTTTTCCGTTCCTGTTAGGGTTTTCAACTTTTCCCTTTTTTTAGGGTTTCGATTGCTCCGTCTTTGAAAATCTCAAAAAGCGAGAGAGAGAGAAAAAGAGAAAAAATGATTTTAGGTGAAAGTCAAACCTAGATTCACTAGAGAGAGAGAGAGAGAGAGAAAATTACCGGAGAGAACAAGGGAGCACGAGCCGTGATAGAGAACAAGGGAGCAGCGCAGGAGGAGAAGGTGGCCGGAGCAGGTGGAGCACGAGCCGGAGGTGGAGCAGGGGAGCAGGAGAAGGTGGCCGGAGCTGGAAGCACGAACCAGGGGAGCCGAAGTAGAGAGCAGGAGGAGGAGAGGAAGAGAGGAAGGGAAAAAGCGGAGGGAAAAAGAAGAGGGAAGGCTCGGGCCCTAAATCCCCAAATATGGGGCCTTTCGCGGCGTTTTTTAAAAAATGCCATTAAAGACTCACGTCTTCCGCGTCACTTCTAATAAAAACGCCATTATAGAAACCCTCAACTACGGCACTTTTTCAAAAAATGCCGTGATAGAGTCCCCCAACTATGGCATTTTTTCATAAACGCCGTAATAGAGTGTTCCCGCCATCTAATCGACGGCGTTTCTATGGAAACGCCGCGGTTTAATGTCTTTCGAGGCATTTTTAATCAAACGCCGTTAAAATATTGCCGCTAAATGCCTATATTTTTGTAGTGCATCCATTTTCAAATTTTTAAATTTAAATAAGCATTTGAAGTTTACAAATCTTAACAGGTGTGGTTCCTTTATGGGTGATTTCAACTATGTCTCATGTCTCCTTTGATGTGTCACTATTACAAATACGTCGAAATTCTTTAGGTATGACAATATTATAGATTACATTAAGACTTTGTAAACATTTTTAGTTCTTTGATTCATTCCATGGTGCGAAATCTATCATTGGCTAAACAATCATTTGGTTATGCCATTTCAGGTGCCTTTCTAATAATTAGTAGAGATTGGAGAGGACATAGATGCCTGAACAATCATCTATATCAGAAAAGGTAAAGAAAGGGATTTCTTCTATCTTCCCCACTCCCCACGGTGGAACGCAAAGAAAGGAAAGAGACAAGATAAGGGAATGGCATGGGTGTAAGAATTAGACCGAGGGAAGAAAGCCTTATGAGGTACCCTATTATGGGCTTCTTGGTTGCTTTCCTTATGCCAACTATTAGTGGCCTTGCCTGCTTCTTTCGACTTGTACGCTCTGTCATAGGCTTGCTTCCTTCCGGCAAGGCACTCCACGATAACAATTTTTTGTCCTTGTATTCTACGATCTCGCAAGATTGATCTCCACCGCAATGGCTTCGACTCCTCACTGGCAAGGCTTTCTCAAAGCAATGCAATCAAAGATATTGCATAATTGATGTCCATCGTAATGGCTCTAGCACACACCAGCCAACACTCAACAATAGAGTGTGAGGGATTGGAATTCAGTTCAAACACATACTAGAGGGATCTCATGAACTGTGAGATTGTGAACATGTAAGTTTTGGGATTATTAGGTTTAATCTTGCATTTCTAGCTAGATCAAAGGAGGAGGCTCAATGGGGATAAACCAAGCATAAAGGAGAAACCCCGGATATTACTTTTCAGCTTCAACCCTTTGTCAAAAAACCATAATTTGGGTTAGGGGAACAAAGGTTTAAATAGACAGACTAAGAGAAAAAATTAGAAGTTGCTAAAACAGTGTTTACCGTTTAACCAGTCAACAAACCGTTTGAATGGTACCCTAAACCGTTCGATCGGTGAGATAAATGTACATTCTCTGGAAAATTTTCCCATACAAAATTCTTGACCTACGTTTGACTAGTTTCTGGACCGTTAGAACGGTTTTAGAAGTTTTTCCCGATTAATTATTTTTTAAACTCCAAAAGCGTATCTAGTTACCTATGGAATGTTCGAACTTCTCTAAGTCAATTTCCACCTAGGTTTGATAGTTTCTAATACCGACCTAAAGTAGTGGGCAGAGCATGGTAGTTGAATCTCTAGGCTTCATTGTCATAGGACTAGCTTAATCTTTATAAGGTTGTAAACATCTGGTCACTTAGACTTAACCAAACTAGACATTGTTTTGATCTTGGAATTCGCCAATCTAAATTAGGACTTCACAAAAAAGAATTAGTTTAACCTAAAATAAAGGATTATAATCATTGCATTTATGATTTTAAACCCTAAATCTCATGTTAGATGGTTTTACATGTGTTTTTTTTTTGCATTATTCATGGTTTACAGTGTGCAGTCGATACTCAACAAGTCGGGTGGATACTTCGTACTGATAGTATTGGTTGTATTCCAAAGTTGAAGATGATCTATATCGATATGTATTGATACATGGTATATCAACCATATGGTTTATCGATATGAATCGATATTTGTATCAATATGAATAAGTGTGTATCGATATGTAGATATGTGTATCAATATTCAATAATGGAAGCAAAAATGCCACTTGAATTGAAAAGTGCCCTGAAAACCCTCAAAATGAAATTTGAGCTTTGAGAACTACTTTAGCCGTTTAACTCGGATCCGTCTCGTTGAGCTACCCCAAATTCATATATTATAATAGTCAATTGGATTTCCAGATCAAAAAATATGACCAAAACAAGTTCTACCATCATATCGATTGGGTATCAAGCAAGTGTATTCGATCACGCGGTATCGACCCCGCACTCAAAAGCTTCGCTAAAACTCTGATTTTATTACAAAATTTTCATCTTTTTGAATAAAATTTGTACCAAAACATCATTAAAGGAGAAATGAGTGAGAAGCTTTGTGAGATGACGAGATGAGGAGAGTGAGAAGCTTTATCAATCTCATACGCACATACGTAAATCCATTTTTTATCTTCTTCTTCTTTAAAAACTATTCTTTAAAGTGTTGGTTGTATTGGAGAGGTGTTTCATACTTTTCATAAATAAGGAATTATGAGAAAATTGTCAAAAGCCTCTTTTGGGAATGATTTTTAAAACATGGGTAGTTTGAGAACAAACCAATTCTTGAGGGATAATCAGGAAAGGTTATTGATATAGGAATCCGGATCTTGTCCAACTGCTAATGAACTCGGGAGAGGTCAAGCACTCCCAAAACCTCTTTAACCGCATTTTTAACTTTGATTAACAAGTTTTAATTCACTAAATCTTATTTTTTAAGTAGTTAAGGGCACTAAAGGGGCATATGTTGACCTATAGGTGCAATTGAACTGTGGCAATTGAATATGATCCAAACTCTAATTTATGAGAACAAAAATATTTAAATCTTTTAAATCTAAACCTTATACTTGATCAAATTTATGAAAATTGCCCCTTCTTTGACTCTAATGACACACCAAATCTAGATCTAACGTCTTCCATGCAGGGGCTGACTCAGGCAATTTAGACGGTCTGCAGCACTCTCTCAAAATTGACCAGTCGCTGCCACCTTTATCCACTCCAGCGCGTGGAGTGATAATCCGCTGCAAACGAATTTTTGCTGCAAAAACCTGCAATGTCTTTCAGTCATGCCATATCATTTTAGGTTATGGTTAACATAATACTAAATTTAATCTTAATCCTAAGGGGGCGTTTGGGTTTGATTATTTTTCTGATTTAATTGGTAAAATGTGATTAACATAATTTATTTTTCAATAACTCTGTTTAGATAACGGGGGATTTAATCAATTTTACAAAATATCATCATTATAACCGGTACTGTCTACTATCTTAAAGACTTAAACAAGTCAGACATGGTTATGATTTGATTATAATCACGGTAATATAAAAATCCAACTCTCTCTACTCTCATCCACTTCTCTCATCATACTAGTTACTGTTCGTCAAGATCAAAATCTCCATTAGCATAGCTCTCCGGACCGATCACTAGGTTCAAAATGAGGGTTTTGGAGAAGAGAGAACGAAGTCAGGTGTGGACAAGTAGTCGAGTATGCAGATTCTTCACACGGTTAGATGGATGAGTATTTCAAAGGAGAAGAAAACGACGGTTTTGGAAGACTTATTAGTATTTATTTTGTTTGTTTGCTTTGGCTGTAAATCTTTTAGGGTCTGAGGGAGAAATTTCGGGTTGGCAGGCCAATACTTGGTGTATCTCTAGGAGCTAGGACCACACGGTGCAACTAATTTTCAAGACGTTGAATTTGAAACTATTAAAAAAATGGTTAGGGTTTGCTAGTTGTATTTTGAAACTATTAAAAAGAAAAAAATATTTTGTTTTTATTGAGCCAGGACCACTCATAGATTATATAAGAAAAAGTAAGAACATTCATATTTGCCTGGTTAATGGATTGATTATAGAGGTTAAACAGTTTTTTTTTTTTTACATCCAAACAGATTTGAATTTATATAAAAACAATGTTTTGAGCATGTTAACCAAACAAATTTATTTGTTCAATATTTATTTTTGCAATGGTTGTATTTATAATTAATGACTATCTTTTAAATGTTTATAGCCAAAATAATCAAACCCAAATGCCCCTAAAACTAGGGCTGTCAACGGATCGGATTTGCTTAGATCCGAATCTGATCCGATTAAGAATCCAACAGACCCGAATCCAATCCGAGATCCATCGGATCATGAATTAACCAATCCAAATCAGATTACTAATCTAAGATCTAACCCGATCCGATCCGACCTGAATCCGATCCGATTAACATTAATACATCTAAAAACTAACATTACAATTTTGAAAAAAAAATATGATTAGTATTGTGTCATATTTTTGTAAATTTATATAAATATTATTATTGTTATAGATAATCTAATCGGATCGGATTACTATAGATTCAAACCTGATCCAATTATAATCGGATTGAAGATTTCGGATTCATATCCGATCCGACGGATCTATAATAGGATTAGGATCCCACTTAATCGGATCGGATCCGGATCAACATCCTATCAATCCATTGACAGCCCAACCTAAAACTAACTAACCACAAACTTAAAGATGATGTGGCATGGCTGAAAAGGCATAGAAGAGCTGCAACCTCTATTATAGGCTTATGGCTCATTAACAAGCAGGATATTAGTTTAGTCGAATTAAAAATAAATAATTTCTGACATTAAATTATTTATCAAAAAATATTATTTTGAATTTTTTCACTTAAGTGGACATTAAATTATTTATAAAAAATATTATTTGATCTAAATTGGTCATGCACTCACCAAATCAAAACCGTCTAGCTCATTCACAAAGCCTTTAGTTGCTCTTTTAACTCTGATTAACAAGTTTTAACCGTTAAGAATATTTTTTTTTCCTTAATATGTTTTCTAAACACCAAAGTTAAATGGTTGAACCATAAGGGTTAGTGAATTTTAACCACGGTTATAGGGTTTTTAAAAGCGACACATCTTGACTTGTGGACAGGTAGACCAAATCCTATTCCTAGGGCGGAGCCAGGAATTACCTTGGGGGGCCGAAGTACATACATTAAGAAAATTAATGGGATTAGGTATGGGGCATAGGGGGTTCGGGGGCTTAGTCTCCTGGAAAATTTTTTTGAGTAATGAATCCATCATGGACATAAAATTGGTTAATGTTGCATTCCAAAAATGGGTTAGTTTCACTTACTGCGCATTTCTACCATGTAACGAAATGTTGGTCTTCATTGGTTTCTTTCCACTTTTTAATACTCACTAACTGTGGTTAAGATTCACTCATCCCTAGGGTTCATCCATTTAACGATGGTTTTTAGACAAAAAAAAATTTTGGTTAAGCTTAACCACAATTACAGGGGATGAAATTGGAAGGCATTTGATTATGTAGTCAAATGCGGGGTGGGCTAAATTACTATTTTTTTATATACTTTTATTTTTCTATTATGATGATTATTTTTTCACACGCGTGATCTGTGTAGTGGAACGTGCGCATCTCCTTTGCTTGACACATGTCCCTTTTAACATCCATTAATTATGATTAAGATTCACTCACCCCTAATGTTTATACATTTACACTTGGTTATTATTATAAAAATTAACTCTTAATATAAAACATCTTAACTATGGGTAAAAGTGACAAATATCTCTTTATTTTATACATATAAAAAATTTACAATATGTTTTGGGGGATTCACTATATACTAAATTTACATACTATTGTATTTTTTAAAAATCTATACACATAAAACATTCAAAAAAAAAAAATTTTTTTTGGGGGGGGGGGTCCCTAACAAAGGTGATCTACGCTGATAAAATCGCACCTTTACATTAACCATGTAATGCATATGGAGAGAGAGAGAGAGGTACTAATGAGCCATACTCATTGGCTTGTAATGAGTGGTCATTCTAGAAAGATGACACGTGGCTCACTTCTTTTAAATTCAACCGTTGGATGTTAAGTTAGGTCCATTGGAGACATGTGCCAAAAAAATTAGTTCGATCGGACATATTTAGATTGTCCGATTAGATCCTAGTTTACAGCATTAACCTTTTTGGGTTCACTAGACCTTACGTATCTAGGATATAGAAATAACTGATCTTCCCTTCTTCGATCGGATAATCTATAAAATGTCCAATTGAGTTAATTTTTTGACATATGTCTCTCAAACAACCTATATTGACATACAATGGTTAGATTTCGAAAAACAATTTCCGCGTATTAAATTATTAGACACCGCTCATTTTAAACTTCAATGAGCATGACTCATTAGAATGCATATATGTTTATTATATCTTAACTTCATAAAAGAATAAATAAAAATTTTTAATTTAATTTAAATATTTGGTCTCATTGCGGAAGAATCAACACGTTTCATTTACAAATAGTGAACCACGGTCAACGTTTCAACACAGTGAGGCCATGACCGCCTCCGGGCATATTTGAAAGTTCAAAGCCAGCTGTTGAAAGCAACCTTCCTACCCCTCCTCTCCAAGGCATATCTAAATGCTCAGTGCCGTCCATTCCCTTAAATCTCAACCTCCAAATCCAAGCGCTAAGGATCTCTCAAGCTTGAATCACTCAAAGGCTATTCCTAGTGAATTTTAGCTGAGAATCAGAAGATTATATCATCATGAAGGCATTATCATCTACCGTCCACAACCTCGAAGAGGTGCTGGCCACCCCAATTCACTATCAAAAGACAGCAAGCTGTGGTGCTCGTCTCGCCGATTTGCTCTCAAATCTCGTCCATCTCCATCTCCAAACTCCTTCTCATAAGAAATTTACATATTCGTATTCGAATTACCTAGACCGCGGGGTTCCGATGAGTCCCATGACATCCCCTAAGGAGGACATATCCAAAAAATGGCGCGAGATTCACGGTTCATGCAATTGGAACACCCTCCTCAACCCCCTCCATCCTTGGCTCAGACGAGAGATTGTGAAGTATGGTGAGTTTGTTCAAGCAACCTATGATGCATTCAACTTTGATTCCTTCTCGGAGAATTGCGGGAGAAGCATATACAATCGGCATGACCTTTTTGACAAGTTAGGTCTTAAAAAGAATGGCTACATAGTGACCAAGTATATATATGGTATGTCCCATATAGACATGCCTGGTTGGCTCAAGATGTCTCACTTGGCAGACCCATGGAGCAAGGATTCCAATTGGATCGGCTATGTGGCGGTTAGCAATGACACCGAGTCACGTAGGATTGGAAGAAGAGACATCGTCGTGGCATGGCGTGGGACTGTGACACCCTCAGAATGGCTTGAGGATCTACAGGATAAGATGGAGAAAATTGGAGATGGAAATGTTAAGGTTGAACGTGGGTTCTATAGCATATACACATCTAAGAGTGAGTCAACTAGGTATAACAAGTCAAGTGCCTCGGACCAAGTCATGAAAGGGATAACCAGGCTAGTTAGCTTGTACACACAAAAGGGAGAAGAAGTGAGTCTCACTATCACTGGCCATAGCCTAGGTGCTGCCTTGGCTCTCCTTAATGCTTATGAAGCAGCAGCCTCTCTCCCCGATCTTCCCATCAGCGTCATCTCCTTCGGCGGACCCAGAGTCGGAAATGTTGCCTTTAGAGACAACCTTCACAAGATGAGAGTGAAAACTTTAAGAGTAGTAGTGAAGCAAGACATAGTCCCTAAGGTGCCTGGTCTTCTATTCAATGAAGGTCTCCAGAAGCTGTACCAGATCACTGGAACACTAAAATGGGTCTACACTCATGTAGGAGCCGAATTGAAACTTGATGCACATGCGTCGCCCTATCTCAAGCATGGATTTAATTTGCCAGGGTTTCATAGCCTCGAGACATACCTCCATCTCGTAGATGGCTTCCACAGTACCACCTCGAAGTTTCGGTCGGATGCTCGGAGGGACATTGCACTGGTGAACAAGGCTCGAGGGATGTTGGTGGATGAGCTAAGGATCCCAAAAGGCTGGTACAAGTTGGCCAAAAAGGGACTTGTCCATCACGCTTATGGTAGATGGGTTAAACCCATTAGAAGGGATTCAAAACCTTATTGAGTGTATAAAATCTTAAATTTTGTTAATGAAATCAGTATGCTAATTAATGAACTTCATAGTTCATTTCCCTATAGTTCTATTTCATTTCCCCTTGTTTTATTTCAAGGAAATTTCGACAGCATTTTCCTATAGTTCTCCAAGTATACGACTTATGTCGCGACCAAAAATATCCCCTAAAAGATAAGAGATCTTTTGGCACGTGACCTAAATCATATCATATCATTCTGTGCGATACACAAGGCATACAATTAGCGGAAACAAAAATTTTCTAAATATACTAAATCTGTACAAGTATCCAAGTCTGAACCAACAAACATAGAAATGTAAAGTGGACATGCCCACTATCAAAATAATCATGATCTCTCCCTCACCCTCGCAACAATAATCTAGATAGGGTCACCTATCTAGTGCTCGATCCTCTAGTGGGTGATCCATCGAAAGCTCTGAATCATATTACTCCTCCACCCAAGGCTCGGGGGCAATATCAAATGGACCTGCCTGCCAATGATATAAAATTGACTGAGCATGGAATACTCAGCGTATACAAACCACTAGATAATATGTCATAATATCACATGCTTTCAAAGAGGCAATTCATAAAATACACATACACTGAAAACGCATAAGGAAACCTCTTTGCAAATACACACGTGCAATACGGTAAAACGCATACACTTATCTTTCAAATCACATTATTTTTTTCTTTTCTTTTATCTCTTTTACTTTACACATGGAACATTTCACTTAGTTTACACATAGCTTTATGGGAGTATACACATGACTTTGACTAATGCTCTACCTCGAGTGGTAGAAGTCTATTAGCATGCACATACACATGGAACATGCCTAATGCTCTACCTAGAGTGATAAAAGTCCATTAATAGCTTCATCTACCTCTCCGTAGATATCGTTGCACATAGTTTACCTAAAACAAATGTTAAATGTTCTACCTAGAGTGGTAGAAGTCCATTTGCATTCTTCCCACACATAGCTTCATTTGAGACCAAATGACTAATGCTCTACCTAGGTTGGTAGAAGTTCATTATCATTATCCCTATACATCTTCCAGCCCATACTTACTCGTTTGAGAGTTGTCATTAATACTTGATTTGATCATTAAACTCAGAACGACATCAAATATTGGATTATTACAACAAAACTTTCTCTGTATCAATTCAAGACATAGGACATGAGAGTGCAACCCTAAAAGGTGATTTAGGTTATGTTTTTAACCTTCCAAACATTTTAGCTTACCTAAATTCTGCATCTTTAGAAACCATTTTTGAGTCTTTAATGAAAATATTTTCTTGTTAACTCATTAACCGAAAATCCAATCCAGATAAGAACTATGACTCGCGACCTATTTCTGAGAATGATAAAAGAGTGATTTGTATGGGTACACCATGAAAGATATAAATTGAGAAAGAAAAGAAAAACTAAATGAGGTTCAAGTTGAAAAGAAAATTTGAAAAAAGAATATGGAAATAAAGAAGGTAGAAAATTGAAAAAGAATTGAGCTACCTCAAAAAGATCAAAAGAATAAAAATAAATAAAAGAAAAAAATTTGGTGTTACACTCTCAGGAAAAGTTACAAAGAACATTGAGATATCCTCTCAGAATTTTGAATCTCTATGACCCCTTATTTTTCTAAACTTATTCCAAGCTTCAATACAACCTAGTAAAGTCCTACTTCATTCTGGTTTAGCACAATCATAGAATGTGGCGAATGGAGAAAGAGGAACTATAGAGTTTGATCTGAGGTTCCGAGTGACATGATATTCATACAAAGAACACCATGAATTTTTGCCTGTTTTCATCAACATATCTCCTCACATATAACTCGAGAGAAAAGATTAAAAAAAACATTTCTGAGTGATTCACTTCTTAGTGGTATACCAATGAAAATTGAGGTCAAAACGTACAATCTTAAAGGTGATATAAAAGTCTTTACTGCTAGATAATGATGATGTTGAGCACACACACACGCTGAGTCTAATTTTTCTTTGTGTCGAGAGTCCATCTGTTTTCTTACTACAATTCATTGACTAAGTTTTAACTTGTAAATATTTTTACATACTTGAAATAATTTGACAAAACGAGTTTTCTCTAAGTAGGCAAAAAATAATATGTAGCATGTGCCAAGCTCTTTTAAGCTCTATTTTTCGCACTGATTACCAAGGACTGGCAATATGTTGTTTGGGGATGGTGATATTCACTTAAAAGTGTTTATTTTCACTATTATCTTTTGAGGCGTTGTCAAACTCTACTACTTAAATTTTCAATTTTATAAACTTTTCTACATAAGGGTTCTCTCCATTGTATAGCACACACATTTCTGGCAAAAATGGTACATTTGCATGAATTTAACATGTTTCTAAAAATCTAGATTCAAAGTTGTTCTTATGAACTCTCATTATGCGCTTTAATGTTTCAGGACCCCGGATTAGAATAATTTCAGGAACCAGGAAGCCAAAAGCAATCATCGAAGCCTCATTATTAAAAGACTAAAGGGCCAATAGGCTACATCATCTAGAGACGGACCAAACATGGGCTGAGCTAGTGACTGAAGAAGGCTAGAGAACTTTAAAATACATTTCCAAGAGAAAGTGACTCAATTGATAAATATTCTCTTACAAAACAAAGAAAGAAGCTTGCTCAGTTAGTGAAACCTATGAGAGATCATGTTAGAGACCAAGGTTCAAGACCCTTTGCTTCTTTTTATTATTTCTTTTTCCTTCCTCTCTAATTAATCCTAGCCATTCATTCTTCTTCTATCCTAACCATCTATTTCAAATCCCTACTTTTCATCTCTCACATGGTAACTCTAATCCCACAATATCTTCTCATATTTTCTTTCCCCCTTTAGCTCTCCCTAAATTATCCATTATGATAAAATCTTAATATCTTTCTCTACAAAATCCTAACCATCCATCTCTTCTCTATCACCAAACCCTAATCCTAGCCACTCATCTCTTTTTAAAAATAACCTACTTTTCTAACCATAATCTTTACAAAACCCTAGTCACCCTTTATAAATACTCACCTCTCTCTCTCTCCCATATAGATGTTTCCCTCCTCCCTAACTCCTCTTCTCGCCTCTCATCTCTCAAGCCCTACGCATAGGGATCTCACATTCTCACCCCTAAACCTTGGGGGAGAACTTCACATCTCTCTCATTTCTCAACCCCTTCTTTTCTTAACTTTTTTCTGTCTAAGTCTCTCAACCTCTTCTTTTCTCAACCCCTTCTTAAAAACCTCTCTCGAAACACTTGCAACTACGCTTAGGATGAGTTTCCAGTTTGCTGAATTTTTCTTGGATGTAATGAGATTTAATTCAACTTTGTAAGTGACTCTTTTTAATGAATAAATATTATCTTTTTTTATGCTTTATTGTCTTTCATTAATTAATAGTAAGTCATTTTATTTCATGTTATTTTATTAGTGGGTCTTAATAATACATCTCCTAAAAAATTGTTTGAAAAAGAAAACTCATTATTCATCATTCTCATCCTTCCATCGTTTTACTATTTCCTCTTCTTTTTGGTTTCTCTTTATACTAATCCCATAGTTCGCGAGTGAGGATTCGACATCCAACACGATCCCTATACATATCATATATTTGTAGGATTCGGATTACACTTTAAGACTTGATAGTAGCAGTTTTTCAAGCGACAGAAAATACTTACTATCACCCACCATATGGGGCCTGGAGCCACTGAAATGGACAAGGTCCAGAATGGCGGTACTAAGTTTACCGCCATTCTGATATTTTCCCATAAAAATGGTTCTCCCCCTTGGACAAAGGCCATGCTACTTCCAGGGTCCTCCCTATGGACACAAGGTGCCCTGGAAGTTGATAGGGGATTGAGGGATGCATGGGAATAGGCGTGCTCAGTGTGTGAGGAGGGATGTACAATGTTGATATTTCATGGGGTCCCCTTTGTCTATGGAAGAAGACAAATGAGACCCTCACCACTGAGTTGAGGATCGAACCAGACCCTGGAAAGGGATCAAGGTCGTACAAGAAATTTTAAAAAAATTAAATGAAGGGGGAGAGGGGGGATCCTACCCTCTGTTGGATTCAAGCTCCAAAAATGGTGGAAGGAGAGAGAGATTGTGTATGAGAGAGACCTTATAAGAGAGAGGGGATCAAAGTCTTCTCCGCAAGTTCAACTCAACAATAAAGGACTGAAAGTGGGCTTCCAGATTCACCAGGGCAGCCTACAGGGAATCCTACAGGAGTTCTCTCAGGATTTTGGCAATTTTGGAATTGGGGAAGAAGCTTGGCCAAGGGTCAGTATTTATAGGTATAGGGGAGACCTAGGGTAGTTTAGGGACTCAGAGGAGGGTGAGGGACACAAGGGAGGCACCATAGGTGGTCCAAGAGAGGTGTCAGACTAATTCTGCGCATTCTCCAGGAATTGTGGTAATTCCAATACCGTCATTCGCCTGGTAAAAGAAAAGGATAATGACGGTAAAATAATTATCGCCATTTTGGATGTTTTGCTCAAACAGGCCCAGACAGCTTGCTTTTAGTCTGGGTTACTATAGTTTTTGCCAAATCTAGTAATGTTATTTCCGACATTAACTGGATTCTCAAATTTTAGAAATTACGGGTCCCACCAGGGTCTGGTTTGGTTTGTAGGCCCATGTTTGGGCCCAAAGGGTGCTTGACTTTGGATTTCAGGCTTTGGTTTTTGGGTTTTGACTTCATTGGGCCTTAGGCCCCATAGTTAGGCTAGTGCTTGGTTCTAAGGCCAGGTCTTAGGGCTATGTCTAGGCTATGGTTAAGTGATAGGGCTAGGCTAAGGCCAAGTCTAGGCTAGGGCTAGTGTAAGCACCCAATTTTTATACCCTGCCTTAGCCATAGTTAATATCTTTTAAACATGGTTATCCCCAGCTAAGCCCTAGTCAAGCCCTAAACCATAGACAAACCCTGATCAAATCCTAAGCCTAACCCTAGGTGAACCCTAGGCCTAACCCTAGTCAAGTTCTAAACCTTAGACAAACCCTGATCAAACCCTAGGCCTAACCCTAGGTGAACCCTAGGTCTAACCATAGTCAAGCCCCAAACCCTAGGCAAAACTTGATCAAACCATAGGCCTAACCCTAGGTGAACCTTAGGTCTAACCCTAATCAAGCCCTAAACCCTAGGCAAACCCTATGCCTAACCCAATGTAGACCCTAGATCAAACCTTGGTCAAACCATGGTCAAACCCTAGTCAAACCCTTGGTGAACCCTAAGCCTAACCCTAGGTAAACCCAAGTTCACCCCCAAGGTCCTAAAACCCTAAAATCAAGCCTAGAACCTTCTTTGGGCCCAAATAAGGGTCCACAACCCCTTAGGAGCCGTTGGAGTTGGGCTCACACCCCTAAATTCAAAAATTCATGTAATGGCGGTAATAACATTACCGTCATTACCTTATATGGCAAATGAACAGTGTTCCCAGTTCAAGTGTGAGAGGGTTGGGTCTGTTAAGGCAAAATACCAAGAATGACGGTAATTCTATTACCGCCATTACCAAAATGGCCTGGTTTAGTAATGACATTACCGTCATTACCCTATTTCTGCAAATTCGTAGCTGGCTCCTCCTGGACCACTCCTGCTCAGCCTCCTCAGTGTCTAGCACACCTATACTAATCCCTAAACTACCCCAAGGCTTTCCTAAGCCTATTTAAACCCCCCCCTCCACCATGGGTTCAAGCACTCCTCAACTTCCACACAAAACCCCTATCCAACTTTGGCCAGCTTCAGCTCCACCTCTTTAACCCCTACCTTCCATCTTAAGGTGATCCCCAGTGCACCCTAGAAGCTGTCCAAGCCATCCCCTCTGTGCTACACCGTTGTGCACCACACCACCATCGTGAATCACCCAAACAGTGAGAGTTCTCGCAGTAGAGGGTAGGACTTCCCTCACCTTGTTCTTCTCCTTTTATTTATTGTGTAATCATCTGTAAGGCCCCTGGTCCTACTCCAAGGGCCATTTATTTCCGTTGTTCTTGCTTTCAAACCAAGGACAGGGGCCCTCCCAAAACCCCTTGAGGTTTAAACCTTGGGTACAAGACCCCTCTCATCCACAGACCTCCCCTACGCTTCTGGGAGTCCCTCAGGTCATGAGGGACCCACTGGAACCCGCTGGTGCAACACCCGTAGAGGAAAAATTCATTTCTGAGTAAAACTAGGAATGCCAATAGAATAATTATCGCCATTCCTGGCCTACCTGTTTCCAGCCACTGTTGCATGCTTTTTTGTGGGCCCTAATCCATTCCAGAGCCATGGTTGAATTCCCCTGAATTTCTTCTATCTAGCCTGGTCCTTCTAAACTCACCCTTTGGCTTTAACCATGGTTAACTTGACCTAAAACCCAAACTGGCATAATAGCGGTAAATCATCTACCGTCATTACAGTATACCAAAAACCAGGTGTTCAGCCCATTGTGGGGCCCATTCTAGACCACCCCTAGGTCCACCAAAGGTCCAGAGCCTTCATGCCATGTACTTCTTCAACCTTTATGGGTCCCTAACCCTGGGGTTCACCCTTAATTCAAACCTCAGACCCGCAAAGACCCCCTGAAACTGCTTCTGTAATGGCGGTAATATCTTTGACGCCATTACTGATTTGTTTAACTTTGTACTTTTGCATAAGGCCCAAACCAGGTAGGAGGCAATTCTAGGCCCTGCCAAGCTCTCTAGGCCAACCCTAACCTGTCTAGACTTCTTAACCAGGGTTAACCTAATCCTAATTAAATTTTAACCATGGTTAAGCGCCCTTAACCCTTGGTAAAAATCTGAAAAAATGCTACAAAATTTCAAAATATTCTGAAATACCCAAAATGTTTCTTCTTTGGCCCATTTACCATGGTTAGCAGCCCTAACAATAGTTAACACCCATTTAACTCTGATTAACAACCCTAACCTCGGTTAAATCCGATTTTGGCCTGCCGGGCCTAATCACTTAACCTACTGGGCTTACCCTTGGCCTACCGGGCCCAACCTCAGATTTCCGAGCTTACACTTGTTACCCTCAACTATGGTTAGCAACCCTAATCATGCTTAGTTTGACCCTTAACCTTGGTTAGCAACCCTAACCTTGTTTTTTTTTTATTTTAGCTTATCAGGCCTAAATCAAGTCTACTAGACTTACCCATTGGCCTACCGGGCCTATTTCTAGTCTATCGGACTTATCTTTAGTCTACCGGACTAACTCAAGCTAGGTGGTGAAGATCCAACCTTGAAGATGAAGATCTTAGCTTGAAGAAGATAATCCAAGCCTTGATTTGAACTTCTCTTGCTCTTAAACCCAAAACCCCTCTTTGGAATCCCTACTCTTCTCCCTTCTCCTTCCAAAATCTCCTTTAGGTTTATATCAAACCCAAAACCCTCAAATGTCCTCCTATTTATAGTCTAAGGGTTTAAAACCCTAATTTCTGAAATTTTGCGCCCACGTGCAATCGATCGCACACCACCTGTGATCGATCGCAGATCACAGTGCAATCGATCGACATGGAGGTGATCTATCGCACATGGGGCCGAGAGTTTCTATCAATTTTCCATTGTATGCGATCGATCGTAGGCTTGCTGCAATCGATCACAAGTTCACCTGAATGTTCTTCCAGAATTTCCTCTGTTTACGATTGATCGCACCCCATCTGCGATCGATCACAACTTCACCCAAATGGTTTCTGAGAGTTCCCTCTAACTGCGATCGATCGTAGCCATGCTGCAATCGATCACAACCCCATTTTCCTCATTTTTAACACCCTTAGACGCTTTGGAGTATTTTCACCCTTGTTTCCATCATTCTTAGGGTATTAACCCACCTACATACCATTCATAGCTTGTTACTAACCATTTTCCTCATTAATCAAAAGTTCAAAATAAATGAAAGGTCATTTGGCCCTGAAAGCACTATTCATCGACTACGTAACCAAGTTCAGGGGTTCTACATCATATCTACTAATGAGACTTATATATACCTCTAAACAACTCATAATTAGACTCTTAACATTGAAATTGAAACTCATATACAGACTTATATTGTCTTTTAGCAACATAGAAAGAGAACTAAAATAAAATGTGTTGTCTTTTTGTAACATTGAAAAAAAAAAAACAGATACTTAAAATGAATAAGAATACCATAAAAGATATAGAAGATTTCAATTCATGGAGACAAAATCTCAATCATAGTACTAGAGTTTTATCTCTATTGGAAAGTATTCCAACCCAATTAAGAAGCCAACCAATTAAGAAGCCATGAATTGCATCATCAAATCGCAGTTTAAACAGAAAATTATGCAATCCCCAAACATACGAATGCAAAATCAAATCTACAACATATATTTCAGAAGCAGAATTCTAAAAAATCCGTAAACATATTTCTGTGATACAAATTCAGAAAAAATATACCAACTAAACCATCAAATTGATGTAACAACCAGTCTAAAAAAATAAAAATAAAATCAATTAAACCCATTAATTTCTACCGCCTAAAGACATGAAACCCTGATAATTGAAAAAAAAATGAAAGCAATTCAGACAAACCATTAACGAAATTCAGAAGATGTATACAAATTCGGAAGATGTCCATAGAGGAAAAAAAGCAAAAAATAGCGGAGGAAAAAAATCGACGAATGAAAAAAAAATTACCCGTAACTGTGAAGGTCGTGGACCTGGGAGATTGGGGGTGGCTATTGCTGTCATGGACTAGCGAGGGATGGTCGTGGATCTACTGGGGAAGGCCACCTGAGCACAAGGGATAGCACTTGAGTAGAGAAAGAGTGTGACTTGAGTAGAGAGAGAGAGTGACTGGATGAGAGAGAGAGACCGAGGGAGAGAGTGATCGAGAGAGAGACAGACTGCTTACCTGAGAGATGACGATGGAGGCATTGGAGGTGGCCTGAGCAGGAAATAGAGGAGATGGCCATTGAGGTGGTGGCCTGAGCAGGGAGTAGAGGAGGTGGCATCCATGGAGGTGGTGGCGGCCCATCAACGTCGGAGATGGCCGGAGATGCTGGAGATTGGAAGAGAAGGAGAGGGGAGAGCAGAAGAGAAAAAATTCGCGCAGGAAGGTGAAATGAGGGGAAACTATCAGGGCCCTAATAAAAGATTTGTAGCGGCGGTTTTTAAAAAATGCCGCTACTATACAGTTAACAACGACGGTTCTTATAAAACCACCTCTACTATTGATATAACAAACGGCAGTTATTATAAAACTGCCGTTGATATTAAGGCGGGAAGCCAAAATGGTGGAGGGAACTCTTTTCAATGGCGGTTTATTAATAACCGCCCTTATAAACTATATAACAACGACGGTTTATTAATAATCTTCGTTCAAAACAATATATTTACGGCGGTTATTAATTACCTGCCGTTGAAAAGACGTGGCAATCAAGCTTCTACGGCGGTTATAAGAAACCGTTGTTACAAACAACCTTCTGTGGTGGTTATTTGTAACCGCCACTAAAAACCGTCGTTAAAGGTCTATAGTTTTGTAGTGAGAGAGAGAGAGAGAGGTCCTGGAGAGAAGGAGAACAGGAGGAAGATGAGAGAGAGACGTGTGAGAGAGTCTTTTGGTTTCTATTATATAAGTAAATGGTAATTTCAAAATTAAATTTTTAGTAAAGAGTGCCACCTCATCAAGATTTAGAACCATTGATTTAGTTTAAAACAATGGCTTAGATTGAGTGTAGAACTATGGACTAAAAAGAGGGAGTACCCCTATTCTAACTATATATATATATATATTTCCACTAATAAAAGTACAATGATTATACCAAACTTTATTTAGATGTAATTATCCTTCACCTTACTTTATTATAAATAAATATAAGTAGATTATAATTATAAGAATAAGAGCACTGCTTAGCGGACCCAAGGGTCCGTTTCCTATCATTCCCCCGGTCCTCGTGTCCCTTTTAACACCCTTTAACCCTGGTTAAGCTTAACAAAATTAAAACTAAGATTTTGGTTTTTTTTTTTTTTTAAATCATGGTTGGATTAAAACTAGGGATGAGTGAATCTTAACCACAGTAGGCGTGTATTTAAAATTGGGGAGTGGACCAATGAGGACCGGCCATTCCGTTACAAAATGGGAATCCCAGGTACATTAACTATTTTCCTAAAAATAATCCACCACCTCAAACATATCAATGAGAAGAAAGTGAGTCTTATTAGTAGGACCCATCAATAAATTCTCCCAAAGGTTACAGAATAGATGGTCTTAATTAAAATTCCAAACACCTCTTCTAAATTGATTATAAGTGCTCACTATCAACAAGGAATCTATTAGGAAGAGTTCTTTTTTTTTTATACACTCATAAGTGGGACCCATCAATATCACTCTTATTAAATTTAAATTCTTAGAAGAAAATTTAATTTAATTACTAAAATATATTAATATATTGTGAAATTAATTAATATAAAGGGAGTAACTTCTAATAAAAATATATAAAAAATTAGAGTTTTTAATAAAATAAATTTAGACTTTTAATACTTTAGCTAGTGGGACCTAATCCTACACTAGCTCTTAATAAGGACTCTTTTGGCTCCTTACATGTAGAAAGAAGTTATTAGTAACTGTTTTCTAATGGAACTCTTTAAACTAAATACAAAAAGTGACCACTATCAATAAGGATTCTATCAGAAAGAGTCCTTATTTTTTATACATTTATAAGTGGGCTCATTAGTACTTAGCTATTAATAACTCTTCTGTGCCTAATAGTATATTTAAATTAATGTAAGAAAATTTAAATATAATTACTAAAATATATTCTATAAAATATATTTAATCTATTATAAGATTAATTAATATAAAGAGAGCAAAGTCTAATAAAAATATATTGTAAATTGTATATTTATTTAAAATTTATTTTTATATATTTTTCTTTAGTAAATGAAAAATTATTCTTGCAAAGCGCATCTAGTATATAATCTATAAGTCCTTTGTAAATGTCATCTAGGAATATAAAGAGAAATCACTTGCTATCATATGGAATCAGAGCGAAGAGTCGGTCGAACCTTTCTTCGAAATCCCAAGAGACAACTTTCTTAAACCCATGGAGGCTTGTTCTTCATGTACGCAGATGCCTTTGTTTTTAAAGGACTGTGACCAATATTTTAGTACCATAGAGGCCCACTTCAAGCCTATTATAGTTGTTTTTAAAACCCATAAGGTCCAACAAAGAAGCATCATTTTAAGCCCATAGAGGCCAAACTTTCTAGGCCCATAATGGCCCTCTTTCACTATTTAGCCCACAGAGGCCCTTATTTGGCACTCCAACGTAGTAATGTAGTATGTTGTACCAGAGTCTTGAGCTATCCTAGGATCCTATAAATAAGGGAACCACCTCACATAAGGAAGGGGAATCAACCCCAGATTTTCACCAACCGTCGGCTCCTCCCTGAACTCCGACGGGCCGGCACCCTGGTTGTTAGGCCCACATTGCACCCCTCACAATTTTTTTAGGCAATCCCTCTTACTCTACCCTTGGTATGGTTCCATTGCAGCCCAATAAGGTTTAGGCTACGTCTGGGATCACTCTAACCTCATCTCTGTTACCCACTACCTAAATCATCACTTAAAAAACCATCACCCATTATGCTAAGTATACTCTCAACCTATTTAGATAATAAAACAAGATTTTAACTATGAATAGGAGCTAGCTCCACTGACAGAATTGGAGCAACCCAAAAAAAAAGCCTTCGTCGGTGGTGGTTGTTCAGTAATTACATACACAAAGAAGGGTATTTTTTAGTATGTAAATTTTTCTATAAAGACCCCCTCCCAAGGCTTTTTTCTGGTTCCTTTGATCGTCCGTCCAAACCGGAACTAATTATTCTCATAAAACAAATGACGTTTTGTGGGCCCATAAGTTGGCTAACACAAACTCATTTGAAAGAAACCAAATCCTCTAAGGTGATAATTGGATTTGGAAAATCCGGTTATCACCCCTGAGGTTGCCACGTGTCCCCTTTTGACACCCCTTAACCGTGGTTAAGATTCATCCACCCATCCTTGGTTTTTAGAAAAATAATATTAATTCTTTTTTTAATATTAAAAATAGATTTTTAAGGTTTTTTTATTATTAAAATATTTGAAAATATAATTAATAATTTTTTTGATTCCATATATTTCAACTGATCGAAATCTGAATACCAATTTCCATCTACCCATTTTAGTGCCCTAATGTTGTTCTTACTATGCCATATTAACGTTTTAAGTATGGAAGAAGCAGGTGTTCCTATCCCCATACTCCAGCAACTTTATCCTAGATTTTTTAAATAACTACAGTTCCTCCTTACATAAAGTTTGGTTATACTACTTGATTTTTTTTTATTTTTTTTTTATAACCGTGGATATCATGAGCTTGAAAGCTCATATTAATCCCACGGGCTACATAAGGAATACCCTCACCCCATGCAACCGCTTTTTTTGATAACAGTGGATATCATGAGGCTTGAAAGCTCATATTAATCCCAAGGGCTACATAGGGAATACCCTCACCCCATGCAACGCTTTTTTTGATAACAGTGGATATCATGAGCCTTGAAAGCTTATATTAATCCCACGGGCTACATAGGGAATACCCTCACCCCATGCAACCGTTAGTGAGGGGAGCCAGGAATCGAACTCGCGTTATACTGCTTGATTAACTCTCTTTTTCTAATGTGATGAGTTGAGGTGAAAATTTAACACCTAAAACCCGTTGGACACCCTCCAAACGTCGAATACGTCCTTTGTTTTGGAAAATATTCCCAAACGTAGCTTTGTTTCCACTCTATCAAGGCTTCCACAAATTTCTTCATTACAACAACCAAATTTATTCTATTTCTATCCCTATTATCTTGCACAAATTGATCAAATTGGCCATGCAACATTAGGGGTGCACACAAGCCGAGCTAGCTTGATGGCTCAGCTCGGCTCGATCAAGCTAACCTCAAGCTCAAAAGTATGGTTCAATCGAGCCAAGCTGAATTTTCAAGCTTGAAATATGTTCAAGCCAAGCTCGAGCCTGACCCTGTTTGATTCGGTTGGGCTCGAAGCTCGGCTCATATAAGCTCGGTTCTTCTTGAAATCGGCTTGGCTCGAAACATATATTATATTTAAAGTTTTTCTTTTTTTTTTTTGGGTTAAGATTATATTTAAAGTTAAATATATATATATCATATACAAAATTTAAAAAGGGTAAATTACACTCACTGCACTGAGGTTTGGTGAAATTTCAGAAACCTCCCCTCTAGTTTCTGAAATTACATTACCCATCCTTGTCATACTCTTAATATTAACAATGTTAACTAAAGTTATAATTTTCCCATTGTACCCCTATTACTTGATTGAGGAAACACGTACCGTTTGAAAGCTCAACCAAAGAAAAACAGACTCCCAAGCCACCACGTGTCCCTTTTAATACCCACTAACTATGATTAAGATTTACTCACCCTTAGGGTTTATCCATCTAACCTTAGGTTGGTTATGCTTAACCACAATTAAAGATGGCTCTACAAACTGCCATGTGTCCCTTTTAACACCCACTAACTGTGGTTAAGATTTACTCATCCCTAGGATTCATTAATCTTTGGTTATAAGAAAATAAAATTAAAAATATTAATCTTGGGTTAGTTATGTTTAACCATAGTTAAAGGATCTCTATAAGCCGCCATGTGTCCCTGTTAACACACACTAACTATGGTTAAAACTCACTCACCCCTAGGATTCATCCATCAAACCTTGGTTTTTAGAAAAAAAATCTTAGGTTGTTTATGCTTAACCAGAATTAAAGGGAGCTCTACAAGCCGCCACGTGTCCCCTTTAATGCCCACTAACTATGGTTAAAATTCACTCACCCCTAGGAGTCATCCATTTAACCTTGATTTTTTAGAAGAAAAAAACCTTAGGTTGATTATGCTTAACCACAATTAAAGGGGGCTCTACAAACCACCACGTGTCCCCTTTAACACCCCCTAATTGTGCTTAAGATTCACTCACCCCTCGGATTAATCCATCTTACCTTGCTTTTAAGAAAAAAATAAAAAATATTAACTTTAGGTAATTATGTTTAACCACGGTTAAAGAATCTCTATAAGTCGTCATGTGTCTCTTTTAATACCCACTAACTATGGTTAAGATTCACTCACCCCTAGAGTTCATCTATATAACATGGTTTTTAGAAAAATATATATATATATACGCTTGATTTTGGAAATATATATTAAACCTTAAGTTGATATTATTAACCTTGGTTAGAAACCAATTATCATTTATTTTATTGAATTAACTAACCTTGTGTTGAAAAAGGGTAATTTAGACATTTTAAAATGTTTAAATGATGATATCATCAAAATCAATCCATAAAGTAAGAGCAATATTCCTAGCAGCCTCACCAAATTTTTACTCACCGAAATAACCAAAACTAATTTTTTTCTATTTTGGCTATCCACCTTTTTAAAACACTCCCAGCAGCCTCACCAATTTAACAAAAAAACAAGGGAGAGAGAAATACTATTTTATTATTTGTGTGGGAATACAAAAAAGGGAGGGAGAGAGAGAAAAACATTATTTTATTATATTTGTGTGGGACCATAATAAAGGAAGGGAGAGAAAAACATTATTTTATTACTTATGTGGGACCACAAAAAGGAAGGGAGAGAGAAATATTTGGTTTGGTGAGTGTACAGTACTCACCAAGTTTGGTGAGTATTGAACACTCACCAAACCAAAATGATTACTTTGAAGAGGTTGCTGGAGACCCTTTTTTGCATTGTTTTTGTGTTTTGGCCCACCAAAATAAAAGTTATTTTGGTGAGACTATTAAGAATGCTCTAACGGTGAACTTAAGAGAAGGGGGTATCTGTACAGACAACCTGTAGAGACCCGAATCGTTTTCATGTTTTTATTTCATTGTGTTAAGGGTATTTTAGTCCTTATGATGTTTGATGTTTATTGTTTTTTTATGCCTAATTATTGTGGTGTAAACTAGGCTTAATCAACTTGTAACGGATGGATGCAATAACACGCCCTAAACTTTAGGAAGCTCTAGTTTTAGCACCGTTTACTGGAATTGTGTGATTTTTGAACCATTAGAAAGGTGTTGGAAACCTCTTCGAGTTTCATGTTTAGTGTTTTTCCTCATTTTGAGTTTAAGTCAAGTCAATAGTGAGTTTTGTCTAATGGAATTACAGATCAGTCAACTTTGGGGATATTTTAGTCTATTAATTAAGTGGAATTTAGAAATTCTAAAATGCCAAAAATGTTCGTTTTCGAAAGACGAATTCAACGCAAGTTGAATCGTCAAAATCCGACGAACGAGTCAAAAGTTATGGCCAAAATAGTAAAGGGAGTCAAAACCTGCAGGAACCGATCGCTCGGTCAGAACCAGCGATCGATCGGTCCAAAACCGATCGATCGGTATCTATCGACTGGTCCAAAATTTTGTATGGGGAAATTTTCCAGAGAGTGTGTTTTTGACCGATCGCCCGGTCATAAACACCGATCGATCGGTAGGCAACCGATCGCTCGGTCATAACCACCGATCGCTCGGTCTTTCGTGATTTTTACAGAATTTTAGTATGGGCTTTTTGGTCTTTTTGTTCTCAGACCTTGAGGCTATAAATAGGGGGTCCTACTCGAAATATTAAAATACTCCACCTAGTTCTAACCTAATTTGGCAAAAAGGGGGAGAAACCCTAGGGTTTTGAGAGAGGGTTGCTTGGAGAAGAAGGAGGTTGCTAGAAGATTGAGAGGAAAGCTTGGAGATCGTCCTCAAAGCTTCTCCAAATCGTCTCGGGAGCGTTTTGAATCCAAGGAAATGATTCCTAAGGTCGATATACTATCCTAATCAACTTTATTTTAAGGTTTTGTGAATGTTAAGATGCTAGGAATGGTAGAAATAGATGTTTGATGCATTTTCCCTAATTTTCTAAGAAGCAAGCTAATTATGGATGGATATGTGGATTGGAAATGTGGATTAAATGTGGATAGAATGTATGGAGGATGGGAAATGTATGGAGGATGGGATTAATTTGTGGATGTGGATGAATATATGGATTGTATGGATGGAATTATGATTTGATGAATGCATGAAAAGGTAGAGAAACAATGGATTCATATTATGTGTACTCAAGGTGTTTGTGAAAATGTCTGTGAGAATAAATGCTATGATACTTGTATGAAATGGTGGTAAATGGATTATAAATGATATTAAGAAATATATATGTGATTGTTTGTTTAAGTATGCTTAATTACTTGCATGGGAATTGATAGTCGGGAAGGTAAGAACTTAGAGGAACATCTCTCAAACCGGGAATTCTCTAACTATTTGGTATGGGACATATAGTGGAGTTTCCATGGTGGGAAATCGGAATCTAAGCAATTACCGACTCGAACGTTAATTTTGACACTTAAGCACATAAGCACGTGTATGTTAAGATAAGAGTTTCATAAGTCACACATGTGGACCACAAGCATGAGCATGGCATACGTATGACATTCTGAATAAGCATAAGCATGACATGGTCCGTATCCTCCAAGAACGGCATGTCAACCACATGATTTCTAAGGCATGGTCCGTATCCGCCAAGAACGGCATGTCTCATTATTGTATGATCTGAATAAGTGCATAAGCATAAGCATAAGCATCTCACAAGCAAGTGGTCTCGTAAGCATAAGTACCTCATAAGTGTATGGTTTTCTAAGTCTAAGATTCTCACAAGTACACGAGTCAAGGTGATGATATGATGTATATGCGTACACGTTCTTCCGCACTCTGATTATGTTATTATGCTATTGAATATGTTTCTGACTAAGTGCATATATATTATTATTGTTGATTGGATTTTATATACACTGAGTACCTTTGTACTCAGCCGGACTTTGTCTTGGCAGGTTTAGAGCAGGAGTACACGGCGGAGCCGTGGGTTGAGGAGACTTACCTCGAGGAAGGAGGTGAAGGTGAGCCTTCTGAGGAGGGAGCCGGAGACTTGGGCGGCTACACCTCTTAGTTTACATTTCTTTTCATTGAGAGAGTTTTGTATTTGACTTTTAGAGGATGTTGCTCAGTAGACTTTTATGGTTGTATGTTAGACTCTTTGGTTTTAGAGTGAGTTGTATTTGTTAACTATAGACTCGTGTTATTTAGTTGGTTTGGGTTATATATATCGGAATTTTATTACTCTTATTTTTGGAGACTCGTGTAATAGCCTTGTATGCATGGTTTTAAGCAGGTTAAGTAATGTGGCGATCCTAAAGTCCTATTTTAGCCTTTGTGCGATTTTGGGGTCGTTACAGAACCAAAGTTGAGGGGAGGGCAGTGTAATTTTTGAAACTAGAAGGGAGGTTTCTGAAATTTCACCAAACCTCAAGGGAGGCGAGTGTAATTTACCCATTTAAAATTTATTGATTGTACCTTCTTGTCTTTTCTCTCCTTTTAGTCATTTCAAGTACTCGTCTAAGTTTAAAGTCAGAAGCTCCTTTAGTCATTTAGGCTTTCATATATTTATTTATGGAAAATAGTCACCTCCTCGGTTGAAGAGGTGACTTACCGTCTCGTCCCCCTTTTTTGGGGCTACGTGTCCCCTTTTTTCTCCCATTAACTGTGATTAAGATTCAGCCAACCCTAGGGTTCACATATCCACCCTTGGTTTTTAGAAAAAATTATTTTAAAAAATTAACCACAAGAGGTGGTTAATTTTTTAATCATAGTTCCAAGTGTTTGTGAGAGCGAGGAGGAATAGTCCCCTCCTCGGCCCAAGGAGGTGACTATTGCCCTTTATTTATTTATATTACTCTTTTTTTTTTGGTAATTTATTTATATTACTCTCACTACCATTACCCAAGGAAACCCTAATTTCGGGATGGGATTTTATCTGGTGATAGCCAGATGAAAACCCATCCGGTGATGGTTGATGTCTTAAAGGTGGCACAATAAATGGGAGAAGTCATTTCATTTTTCCCGCCGTATTTGACATCTCTCCAGTTGATATCTTCCTCCTTTATTTTGCAACATGTCCCACATCAATCCATCACCCGATGAAATCCTATCCCCTAATTCAAGCAAGACCAACAAGACGCCGGAGTAGGGAATGAGTTAACCTGCCTTTGTTTCCATTCCTTCCAATATTTTGTTCTCATTTCTTCCATTCCCTCTTCTCACTTCTTATATTCTCTTATGTGAATGTGAATCTCACTACAAAAATATAGGCATTTAGCGGCAATATTTTAACGGCGTTTGATTAAAAATGCCTCGAAAGACATTAAAACGCGGCGTTTCCATAGAAACGCCGTCGATTAGATGGCGGGAACACTCTATTACGGCGTTTATGAAAAAATGCCATAGTTGGGGAACTCTATCACGGCATTTTTTCAAAAAGTGCCGTAGTTGAGGGATTCTATAATGGCGTTTTTCTAAAAAGTGACGCGGAAGACATGAGCCTTTGATGGCGTTTTTTAAAAAATGCCGCGAAAGGCCCCATATTTGGGGATTTAGGGCCCGAGCCTTTCCCTCTTCTTTTTCCCTCCACTTTTTCCCTTCCTCTCTTCCTCTCCTCCTCCTGCTCTCTACTTCGGCTCCCCTGGTTCGTGCTTCCAGCTCCGGCCACCTTCTCCTGCTCCCCTGCTCCACCTCCGGCTCGTGCTCCACCTGCTTCGGCCACCTTCTCCTCCTGCGCTGCTCTGGCTCCCTTGTTCTCTCCGGTAATTTTCTCTCTCTCTCTCTCTCTCTAGTGAATCTAGGTTTGAGTTTTACCGCCTTCTTAATGGGGCGATGGTGATTCTTCAACGGTTTTCAGATCCGGATTGGATCGTTCAAGTAATATCTCTCTCTCTCCATCGATTCTTGATACTAGGGTTCTTCCATTTGCCATTTTTGTTTAATCCTTATCTGTATTTATAGGGTTTATCTGTTCGTTCCTATTTTATAGGGTTTATGTTCCTGTAATCGTTTTTCTGTTTCCGCTAATTTGTATATTCTTTGCTCATTGTTTTGTTGCTTGTCTCATAGGATTGAAGTGCTGTTTTCTGAACAGCGAACTTGAGTTATGATTTTATATGTGTTTGCTTAAATTAGTAAAACTGTTGCTATTTAATCATAAACCGATTATTCAATCACATATTGATTATAGTCAAGCAACATTGTTGTCCTCGAAATATTGTATTTCGGAGCATTTATGTTCTTCGGATTATTGAGATATGTTGTGATTTTTTTATAACATTTAAAATCTCGACCGCTTTTATCTGTGGAGAGTCGTGAGGTTGTTTATGTCATTCACAGAGGGATTACGAACCAGAGCAGACTTATCACTTATGCCTATAATATTTCTGATCTTCTTACCATACATGTTCAATATGATCTGCAGCCCATGGTTTTGATCATATGACAAGTGGACTTATATTGTTGAAAAAATGAACAATTGTTGGAATTATCTAATTGGGTCCTTTTGACTTAGGAGATTCCTAGGCAGTGCTCAACATTTTATCTTTTTTGTTGATTGGTAAAAATAGATCAATATATAGAATAAAAGATATGTATGAACAAGAATTGCCAATAGGGTGACCTAAGGATGAAAACCAGGTAAACATCAAATTGACCAATCAAGCCCAAAATATGGAAGACAAAGCTAGCTCATATGCATCTAATCCCAACGAGTACTAGTTTTGCTTGTTTGCTGTTTTGGAATCTGGAGATTGACTACACGGTGAGATGATTTTTTTTTTGTATCTATTTCTGATTCTTGAATATGGAGATCTCTAGTTTTACATGCATGTTCATTTGATATTTCTACTTGTTTCTTTTTTGGGGGTAAATTAGGGTTGACCCCCAAAGAAGCTCTTTGTATCATCTTCAATGTCTGCTCAGAATCAGCATCTTAACCTTTATTTAATTCATTGGGTGACTCAACTGATTCTAACATTTATTTCTCTTTTAGTCATATACCAATATGTGCTCTCTAGGATAACTAAGGAAATTTCTTATGTCCATAGGGCTGGAATATGGTAGTTGATTGACTTGCTCCATTAATTAGGCAATCTTAAATAAAGTAGTAGTAGAAGGCCAGAAGCCTGGTAGTGTCCAAGGGATATTAAGTTAAATAAGTTTTAGCTGAAATGAAAATTTCTGCATCAGGGAAAATTAGAGAGAGACTACATTAGTGTGTAACTTTTTTCTTCTTCTTTTATCCATGAAATTGTGCGTCAATCTAGATCAATCTGGATTAGAATTTTCGAGTCCAAAACATAAGAAAAGAGAGATTTTCCATTCGAAACCATTTTCTCAGTTCAGCATGCAAAACCCTATAACAAATTGAACATCCCTACTTTCTGATTCATAGAATCTATAGACTGTTAGTAGAATCCATATACATACAAGACTCTATTGGTATCAGTTTTCCTTTGCTAAAATTTTTCAAGATACTTTGTTTATATCAGAGGAACCTTCTTGTGGCCAGGCCTTCTGGTTTTAACAAATATTGATGGGCTATGTGAGAAATAGATAAGATACCACATCAATCAAATAGGAGGGCTAACCAACAAGAATCATATAAATTACATCAGGAACAAGCTTCAAATGCAATGCAGCTAGCTAGTTGATTCCCAAGTATCCGACTAGAAAAATGACACATGAATGGGAGTTGGGACACACCATTTCGATGGTGTTTAGCTTGGAATCCTAGTATGTTTAATTGAAATTACACAGGGAAGAGATCCTTTTATTTCTTTTGATGCATGTTGTGCTTTCTAGGTACGAAGTCGTGATAACGGCATGATACATGTCATCACACCATTGGGCTGCATAATTGTTACCACAGGTTATGTTTATAAGAAACTTAGGGGCTTGTGGTCTATGTTAAATGTTTAAACTGCTAATTAAAAGTGTTTATTTACTAAGTATTGACTGTGTTGGCTTAAGTTCATACTCATGCATGCATTAAACCTTAGATCTCCCGTTCAAGAATCATTGTGTGACAAGTGCATTTCTTGTATCACCTATTTGGACGGATTAGTTGTAAACTATGTCGTTTAGTTCTCTTGCGGGGCTAAATGCTGGTTAACAACTTTTCGGTCTTCTTTGTGATAAAATGTATTTGTCTGTATATGATTCTTGAATTGTCCGGTTGGACAGTTTGGGAATGCATAATCTCCAGTGTAGTCAGTTGCTCATGGTTGGTCCAAATTGAGGAAAATTTTGTCAGTCGTTTCTCTTGTTCTCTGGGTACATACTTAAACAATGTGGCATGCATGCTTGCCCCTAGTCTAAGTTGTGTACTTAGAGAACCATAGAGAAATGCTGCCGAAATTTCCTTGAAATGGAACAAAACACTTGAGCTATTGACTTCTGGGGATTATGCATTCCTGAATGGGATAGGAACACCCCACCCGTTAGAAGAAGAGTTGATGATGATAGGAAGCATGCATGCATATATATGATTGTGTAGATGGTCAAGTAATTGACACATGTTTTATTAAAACTTACTGATGTGATAAACTTTTGTTATTTCTCAGAATAACAAACGAAGACGGACTTATAAATCTAATCTTATAACTCATGGATAAGAGTTGGATTGGAATGTCAAGGTACTTTTATCTATAAGTTTTTATGAAGTATCAAATGAATTATGTATTGTTAGTATCTAAGCAATTGTGAATGCAATTGTTGTATTACATAGGATGTCAAAGGAATATATAGAAGGGGTAAAGCAGTTTATACAGTTTGCATTAGCTCGTGGAGCGACTAATAACAATGGCGGTATAAAGTGTCCGTGTCCCAAATGCAACAATGTGGTTTACCAAGATAGACTTACAGCTTTCAACCATATGATATGTAATGGATTCAACTTGAATTATAAAATCTGGTTTTATCACGGGGAAGACATATTGCAACACACACCTGCTGTCCAAGTTTCTCAAAATCCTTATGTGCAAGACAGACATAATGAGATGGAAGATATGGTGCACGATGTGTTCAGGGTCCCAAACCAAGATGAGGCTACTAGTACTCAGGATTCCAATCCTGAGTCTGATAGATTTTTCCAATTGATAAGGGATGCGGGACAGCCTTTGTATCCAGCATGTACGAAACACACCAAGTTGTCTTTCATCATAAGATTATATCACATTAAGTGTCTTAGTGGATGGAGCAATAAGTCATTCACTATGTTGCTTGAGTTGTTGAGGGAAGTACTCCCTGAGGGTTCAACACTACCAGATACTTACTTTCAGACAAAAAAGGTGATGTCAGATTTGGGGCTTAGCTATGATAAAATTGATGCCTGTCCTAATGATTGCATGCTTTACTGGAAAGAGTCTGCAAAGAAGCAAACATGTGACATGTGTGGTGAATCAAGATGGAAGGCAGGGGATGATCAAGCGGAACGCAAGAAGAAAACTCCGGCAAAGATTTTGCGTCACTTCCCATTAAATCCCAGGTTACAAAGGTTGTTCATGTCATCCAAGACTGCTACTGAAATGAGATGGCATGATGAGGATCGAACTAAGGATGGGATGTTAAGGCATCCTGCAGACTCACCAGCTTGGGAAAATTTGGATAAAAAGTATCCTTTGTTCGCCTCAGATGCTCGTAATGTCAGGCTTGGGTTGGCGAGTGATGGCTTCAATCCATTTAGGACGATGAGTATTGCTCACAGCACATGGCCCGTGGTTCTTATTCCCTATAACTTGCCACCGTGGATGTGTATGAAGCAGCCGAACTTTATTCTGTCCTTACTTATTCCCGGTCCCTCTGGGCCAGGAAATGCAATTGATGTTTACATGAGGCCTCTAGTTGAGGAGTTGAAGGACTTGTGGGAGAATGGGTTGACAACTTATGATGCGTCAAAGAAGGAGACATTTGTAATGCTTGCGGCATTGCTCTGGACCATTAGCGACTTCCCAGGGTATGCCATGTTGTCAGGTTGGAGCACGAAAGGAAAGTGGGCATGCCCTTCATGCCATAAGGACACTTGTAGCCGACACTTGTCTAAGAGCAAGAAGCAATGTTACATGGGGCACCGTCGTTTCTTAAAGCCGGATCACAAGTTTCGGAGGAATAGAAACTCTTTCGATGGCACTACAGAGTTCAGATGTGCTCCAACTCCAATCTCTGGGTCTGATGTGTTGTGTCAGTTGGAGGGTATTCCTTTCTCCCTTGGTAAGCAAACTGGGCAAACAGGACGAAGGCAGACGAGCCATGAGGATATGCCGTATAATTGGAAGAAGAAGAGTATATTCTTCGAGTTGCCATACTGGGAGCATAATTTGTTGAGGCACAACCTTGATGTAATGCATATTGAGAAAAATGTATGTGACAATGTGATTGGGACTTTGTTAGGTTTGGAAAGAAAATCTAAGGATGGTTTAAAAGCGCGTAACGACTTGGTTGAAATGGGAATTCGGCATGCACTTCACCCTCAGTTGCTGCCTAGCAGAAGCAAAGTTTATCTGCCCCCTGCATGCTTTTCGATGGACAAGAATGAGAAAGAGTTATTTTGTAAAGTTTTGAAGAGTGTGAAGGTTCCAGATAGTTACTCGTCAAATATTGCAAGACATGTCAATATCAAATAGCGTAAAATTTATGGACTAAAGAGTCACGACTCTCATGTTATAATGCAACAATTCCTACCACTGGCTGTGAGGAAAACATTGCCGAATAATGTAACTTCAGTCTTAATTGAATTGAGCAACTTCTTTCTTAGTATATGTTCAAAAGTCTGTCAAGTGGAGGATTTGAGACGGTTAGAGGAGAAAATTGCGCTTACACTTTGTTATTTAGAGAAAACTTTCCCACCGGCTTTCTTTGATATTATGGTGCACTTGCCTATACACCTGGCCGCAGAGGCAAGACTAGGTGGACCTGTACAATACCGGTGGATGTATCCTATCGAAAGGTATGCCTTCAATTATAATTTTATAGTTGTGTTCAAACTTCTTGTTATCGAGAATTTCTCTTATCTTAACAAAATTTAATTCATGTAGGTACTTATATACACTGAAGTCTTATGTGCGCAATCGAGCCCGACCAGAGGGTTCCATTGCAGAAGGGTACTTAGCAGAAGAATGCATGACATTCTGCTCCAGGTATCTAAATAATATGGAATCGAGATTAAACAGGCCGATGAGGAATGACGATGAAAGTGTAATAGGTAGTGCAGAGCCATATATCTTAAGTGACTTGGAATGGCAGTAGGCACATCGTTATGTGTTGATTAACTGCGATAAAGTCACAAAATATATAGAGTAAGAGCACAATCTTCATATATGTTGTTCGTTACTTATTTATTTTTATTTTTTTTTACTTACAATGATTGGAAAATGATATTCTTTGCAGGCAGCACATAAATGTACTTAAAATGACAAATCAAAGACCTAGAATGACCCCCCACGAAATCCAAAAAAGCACACCACTGAGTTTGTTGAGTGGTTTAAGGGCTATGTAAGTCTTAACTTGTGAATTCTGCATAACACATTAGTTATGTTTTGATATATATATATATATATATATATATATATATTAATCCTATTTGGTCTTGAAATAGGTTCAAAGGTTACAAGATTCAGGTAATCCAGTTTCTGATGAGATTACATGTCTTGCATATGGTCCACGTAAAGTCATAAAAAAGTTTAAGGGCTACGTCATAAATGGATATCGGTTTTGTACTAAGGATAGAGAGCGAGGACGCAAAAGTCAGAATAGTGGTGTTGCGGTCAAAGCAACGACTACAAGCTATTCAACTTCTAAGGACAGAACCCCCAAGGTCACAGAGATCACCTACTACGGTCGCTTAACAGACGTAGTCGAATTGACGTATTCTGAAAGCCTTAAATTTGTATTGTTTAAGTGCGATTGGGTTGATGTGAAGTCACGGGGTAGCGGAATAAAGACCGATGCATTTGGGTTTAAGCTTGTGAACTTCACACGCTTGGTTCCAGCGCACTTGGTGTCGAACGAACCCTATGTGTTGGCATCTCAGGTAGAGCAGGTATTTTACGTTCAAGATCCAACGGAAGAAGATTAGCATGTTGTCATCAAGACTAAACCAAGAGACTTCTTCGACATGAATGAAGATTCTGTTGTGGACGATAATGCATTCAGGGAGAACGAGTCATTTGACGACCAACAATTAGATGACGCTGAACATGATGATGACGGAGGTGTCGGTTGGGTGAGATTAGGAATTACTGGAGCAACTATTGATGCTCCTCCCCAAGTGTTACAACAACAGGCTTCTTCTTCCGAACCTAGTGATGCCGATGATGTTGAATCAATATATAGCGATGAAACATAATGATTATTTTTTGATGTAATGTAGAAGTATATATTCAAGAGAAAGGGGATAACCTCAGTGTACCAAGTAACAATTGTTCAATAATGATAGTGTCAATGGAAGAGATTTTTGTTGGAATTTATTTCTATTAATCTATTTCTATATTTTAATTGACTGCAACCTTTGATGCCAACTGCAATGAGTGCTCACCATTTTCTTATTTTACCTTATCCAAACTTCAGAAGTTGCTCTTAATGATATATTTATAGTATGTTAAGCTTGTATAATGAAGTTTGGAAGGTTAAGCTTGTATAATGAAGTTTTTGGATTAAACTGACGGTCAAAAATATGTTACAGCCTTGGTTTAATAGCTTGACTTGCTAAATCTCAACTCAACTTGATGTGTGGGAATAGTTTAGGCCAAGCTTGTATAATTAAACTATTTAGATGAAACTAATAGTTTTATACTTGTATAATTAATTTTATACGGTCAAAAATATGTTACAGCCTTGGTTTAATAGCTTGACTTGCTAAATCTCAACTCAACTTGCCACCTTCATTTTTTAGCGGAACAAGTATAAAAATTAATCATACATCCAACACCAATATCATCTCCAAAGAAAGGCCTTCCTGGAATTGAACATGTTGTACTAATCTACTATATTAGTAACTTCTTCTTTACAAGTATTTGGGGCCTTGCAAGGAATTGGCAACGATAAGACAGTGCAAACAAGCATTGTTACAGCCTAAAAAAGTACATCCACTATCAGCAAATGTCTGAGAATGGCAATGGAATAGGGTATAAATGCACATTCATTTGTAAACAGCACCTTGCCCCATATATGCCCTTTTATACTCTTCCTGGTATGACCATGTCTGGGAATAATTTTTATACTTGTATAATTAATTTTTGGTATTTCGACAATGATGTATGCTAGTCAGATCTCATGTCTTTGTACGTTAGATTCCTTTTCATTATGCATTTCTATCAGAAGCTAATATCAATATTTTGCAGATGGATCCTACAGACACTCCACCATCTCATTCGGGTAGCTCCTCCACACTTGCTACCGCGGCCACGAGGAAGGTCCGCGGTAAAGCAAAATGCATCGAAATACATAAGATGCCTGCAGGGAAGAAAAAAAAGGTGAAAGTAAATGAGAGAGCACAACCTGTGGGTAAGAATGCACAACTTTTGACTGGGTATTTGGGCAATATTGCACGAGATGCCCACTTACTTCGTATCGATGTCCGGAATTGGCGTGCGATGAGTGATGCGGATAAAACCCGTGGTTTGGAAGTCGCACGGGTGAGAACAAAATAAATAGGTCATTTATTATTAAAACACACTTATGTAACTAGTTGATATATGATTAATTTAACAACGTTTTTGCAGGAGAAGTTCGATTTCCCCCCTATCGCAGAGGACTTCGTTTTGAAGTCTTTGGGTAAGAAATGGAAGGACAGTAGGTCCTCAATGGGGAGAAAACTTTTTGATTTGGACGCCCCTCCTGCTGTCAACTATGAGCGGTGCCCCTCCGATATTCCCCCGGAGCAATGGCATACGTACGTCGACTACTTGTACACTGATGAGGCCAAGGTATATTTTATTTGAATGTTAATTATGCTTATATCGTTTTCAATTATCCTTATCTCATATGATATATAAATGTAATATTGTAGAAACGGAAGGCAGTGGGCAAAGCGAGTCGCGAGTCCCAAGAAATTCCTCATACGGCGGGCTCAAAGAGCTTCGCCAGAGTCAGAGAGGAGGAGGTATGTTCGGTTTCATTCTAATAATTTATATCACAATTTGATGCATATGGGTTAAAAATTTGTTTTTCTACTTTTGTCACTGTCATAGCGATTGGCTAGTCCATCAGGGATAGTTCCGGGCCGTGCTGAGGTCTGGATAAAGACCCACACTAAGAAGGATGGATTGCCAGTCAACTCTCAAGCAGGAGAAACGATTGTAAGTAATTTAAATATTCATTATATCATATAACACTTTAATTGAAATTCAGATAGTAATTGTTTCAAAATGTTTGCAGAACAAGTTGAAGGATGTGCTCAGCCAGTTACCGGTTAGCTCACAAGATAGCACGGGCCGAAATGATGTTCTCTCTCAGGTCATGGGGCCTGAGAGAGATGGACGCATCCGTGGATGTGGATTGGGCCCGACTCCCACTAGGTTATGGGGGTCATCTTCGAGGACATTCCGGTACTATAGGCTCCTCATCTGGCGAGACCCAATGCTAAGGGTGAACTTGAGGGCACGAAATCTCTAGGTGGAGACCCAAAAAGCTCAGATGGAGGCCCAAGCCGCTAAGATTGAGGCCCAACAACTCAGATGGAGGCCCAACAACTCAGCTCAATGAAATGCAGCGGATGTTCAACCAGTTCTGACAGGGGCAGCAGGTATATATACTAACAAGCATTAAATAATCCTTTTTTAACTTTAGATTTTCATTCATTTATTTATTCAATTTTTTCACAACAGGTTGCAGGTCAGGGTACTCCAGCACCACATGCTTCTCCAGAGGTAAATGCTAATTTGAAAAGATTTTAGTTTTCATTTTCATTTGCATTGTATATAGAACACCAGGGCGTTTAGTCGTATTATGGTAAGCATTATAAAATCCATGGTGCACCTAAAACAACAAATCAAAGTATAAAACATTATATTCACACACACACATATACACTTGTAAAAATGCACGTGCAATGCACGTAAAATATATCAATTGATTTAATTCACTCAACATTTTTACTTTTCTTGTTAGCATCAAATTCTTTCACACCTAGGCACATGTTCTTTAAATCTAGATTCAAGAGAGAAACAAGAACTCTCACAATGGAAACTACTCTCCAGAGCTGATTTTCCCTTTAACCCGTATTCTTATGTTTTTATTGTAATGTCCTTTGGGCATCAAATATGAAAAATAAACCTATCATAACAATAGAAAACAATATACACAATTAGAAACATTCCGTGCTAGTTAAATTGAAGTTATTGACAGCGTCAATAATTGAGTCATGAATTGTTGAGAAAAGGAAGATGATTTGAAAGCTAAGTTTTTCTATTAGCTTTGCATTTTATATTGGCCAGACTGGTGGAAATATGAAGTTATGGATGCTACTTTTTGTAGTAATCTCTTTCAACAAAATAGCCGGTAAAGGTACACATAGTGTAGTGGTATTGTAGCTTGCCATGACATTGGATTATGTTGCAAAAGGAAGCCTAAGTTGTTGCTCCAAAGGGGGATTCTCAATTATCTTAGTTATACAGTAGCACTAGACAGACTTGAGTATGGCATTTATTTTCAAGTCTCTTGTTTCTGGATCTTAATTAGCTTAATTTTTTTTATTTTAACTTGTGATTCTTTGATTGTAGTGGACTAGGGACAGTGATTTGGGACTTTTGCAGCTTCTCTTTTGTTGATTTAACAATGATTATGTGGATGAATAGACGTCGTTCATGTAAAGGGTTTGGGCTTTTGGGCATCTCAAGAAAGAAATAGAAGACTCCAAAACTAAAAGAGGAAAAAATATTGATTTCTTTAGCAGTTATTAAATGCACTCCCTCTATGTACTACTGCTAACAAACTTCTATTGTTGTATGGGTTTGTTCTTAAAGCAATGGAGTGATTCTAGTGCATAATTATAGTAGTGGGATTGATTTATCCATATGGAAACTTAGCTAGGAAAATTTTGTTTCATAAATTCTTTAATAGTGGGTTCAGGAAAAATTGAGGTTCTATTCTGATATCTTCTATCTGGATATGTTGGCATACACCATGACTCTTATCTGAGGACAAAAGGGAATGCTATAACATGGTTGTTCCTTGAATCTATCATTGATATGCATTAGCTTGGTTTATTTGCATTGCATTAAATTATATGTTTGCTTGATAGACACATCTTAATTGGAATGTGTTTGATGGAATGGGGTAGTGTGAAATTTGACTACTAAATAGTTATGCAGCTTGTTCGCATACTTGGTCAGTTCTGAGACTAGTGGAGTATGTGTACTGAGTCTGATGTTAGTGAACTGTTTAAACATGTTTTCTTGTTTAGTCACAAATGTTTTGAGCACTGAGTCCCTGTTGATTTGATGATGTTGGTAACTTGTATAGGAGGGCTTGAAACCCATTGATTTCAACTTAGAATTCTAATAGAATACTAAAATATTGTTGCTTGCTTTTAGCAACTGAGAAATGGTTTTTTGTTCCAGATCTCTTAATAAATCAGGAAATGCAAATCTTGTAGATCCTTTACATGTACTTTGGGAACCTGACTTGATATCTCCATCAATGGATCTTTTTGCTTGTCAATTTTTACATTCACACACCTAGTGTGCTAGCTTTGGTGCCATAAGGATACCCTTTGTTTCTTAACGGTGGCTGCTGTAGTTTGCTGGCATATGGCCAGAGGCTAGAGATGGTTCTTGTTTGGGCAGAGGGTTATTGATGGGTGTGGTGAGTCTGCTGCGGACTAATGCCAGATGGAATTATTGGATGGTGGGGATCCATCTATTGCATTCTCTTGTTGAGTTGCATTTCTTTGAAGTATACTTTACTAGTAAGCTATTAACTGTTAATTGCCTATTTTAAGTTGCATTTATTTTTTAAGTATACTTTACTTGTAAGCTATCAACTGTTAATCGCCTATTGAAGAAAAAAAGAAGAAACCAGTAGATTTGTATTAGTGACATAAA
>JABCRI010000492.1:0-12282 GCA_015143295.1 Tetracentron sinense
TTTTTTGGCACCTAGTCTCATTTTAGGAAATTAACTAGGGCCCATAGGTTGCTTAGATACCTTTCCAAAGATATAGTAGAATAGTACCTATTCCGAGGCTCACCGAGCGTATTCTATGCATATCTAAATATAGGTCCCAAAAATTAATATTTTAATTCCTTTAGTGGTCCGCACAATTCTACCAAATTTTTTTGCGCACTAGCTCTCGATTTTTATGGAAATTAACAGGGCCATAGGTTGCTTAGATACCTTTCAAAGATGTAGAATAGACCGTCACCCGAGGTATTTCTATGGCATATCTAAAATATAGGTCCCAAAAATTAATATTTTAATTCCTTTAGTGGTCCGCACAATTCTACCAAATTTTAGGCAAAGCTCTCGAATTTTTATGGAAATTTACAGGCCATTGGTTGGTTAGATACCTTTCCAAAGATGTAGAATAGTACCTATTCCGTCACCCGAGCGTATTTCTATGCATATCTAAATATAGGTCCAAAAAATTAATATTTTAATTCCTTTAGTGGTCCGCACTATTCTACCAAATTTTTTTGCGCACTAGCTCTCGATTTTTATGGAAATTTACAGGGCCATAGGTTGCTTAGATACCTTTCCAAAGATGTAGAATAGTACCTATTCCGTCACCCGAGCGTATTTCTATGCATATCTAAATATAGGTCCCAAAAATTAATATTTTAATTCCTTTAGTGGTCCGCACTATTCTACCAAATTTTGTTGCGCCCTAGCTCTCGATTTTTATGGAAATTTACCGGGTCATAGGTTGCTTAGATACCTTTCCAAAGATGTAGAATAGTACCTATTCCGTCACCCGAGCGTATTTCTATGCATATCTAAATATAGGACCCAAAAATTAATATTTTAATTCCTTTAGTGGTCCGCACTATTCTACCAAATTTTTTAGGCACTAGCTCTCGATTTTTATGGAAATTTACAGGGTCATAGGTTGCTTAGATTACCTTTCCAAAGATTAGAATAGTACCTATTCCGTCACCGAGCGTATTTCGATGCATATTAATAAGTCCCAAAAATAAATTTTTCCTAGTGGCGCATATTCCCAAATTTTTTGAAGCTCTCGATTTAAAATTATAAATAGTTGCTAATTCCTTTCAAGATGTAGAATAGTACTATTCTCACCCGAGGAATTTCTATGCGATCAATAGGTCCCGATAATTTTATCCGTTAGTGGTAGCACATCTACCAAGTTTGGGAAAGTCGATTTTATGGAATTAAGGGATTAGATACCTTTCCAAAGATGTAGAATAGTACCTATTTCGTCACCCGAGCGTATTTCTATGCATAACTAAATATAGGTCCAAAAATTAATATTTTAATTCCTTAGTGGTCCGTAACTTTACCAAAATTTTTCTGGCACTAGCTCTCTATTTTTAGGAAATTTACAGGGTCTAGGTTGCTTAGATACCTTCTACAAGATGTAGAATAGTACCTATTCCGTCACCCGAGCGTATTTCTATGCATATCTAAATATAGGTCCCAAAAATTAATATTTTAATTCCTTTAGTGGTCCGCACTATTCTACCAAATTTTTTTGCGCACTAGCTCTCGATTTTTATGGAAATTTACAGGGTCATAGGTTGCTTAGATACCTTTCTAAAGATGTAGAATAGTACCTATTCCGTCACCCGAGCGTATTTCTATGCATATCTAAATATAGGTCCCAAAAATTAATATTTTAATTCCTTTAGTGGTCCGCACTATTCTACCAAATTTTGTTGCGCACTAGCTCTCGATTTTTATGGAAATTTACAGGGTCATAGGTTGCTTAGATACCTTTCCAAAGATGTAGAATAGTACCTATTCCGTCACCCGAGCGTATTTCTATGCATATCTAAATATAGGACCCAAAAATTAATATTTTAATTCCTTTAGTGGTCCGCACTATTCTACCAAATTTTGTTGCGCACTAGCTCTCGATTTTTATGGAAATTTACAGGGTCATAGGTTGCTTAGATACCTTTCCAAAGATGTAGAATAGTACCTATTCCGTCACCCGAGCGTATTTCTATGCATATCTAAATATAGGTCCCAAAAATTAATATTTTAATTCCTTTAGTGGTCCGCACTATTCTACCAAATTTTGTTGCGCACTAGCTCTCGATTTTTATGGAAATTTACAGGGTCATAGGTTGCTTAGATACCTTTCCAAAGATGTAGAATAGTACCTATTCCGTCACCCGAGCGTATTTCTATGCATATCTAAATATAGGTCCCAAAAATTAATATTTTAATTCCTTTAGTGGTCCGCACTATTCTACCAAATTTTGTTGCGCACTAGCTCTCGATTTTTATGGAAATTTACAGGGTCATAGGTTGCTTAGATACCTTTCCAAAGATGTAGAATAGTACCTATTCCGTCACCCGAGCGTATTTCTATGCATATCTAAATATAGGTCCCAAAAATTAATATTTTAATTCCTTTAGTGGTCCGCACTATTCTACCAAATTTTGTTGCGCACTAGCTCTCGATTTTTATGGAAATTTACAGGGTCATAGGTTGCTTAGATACCTTTCCAAAGATGTAGAATAGTACCTATTCCGTCACCCGAGCGTATTTCTATGCATATCTAAATATAGGTCCCAAAAATTAATATTTTAATTCCTTTAGTGGTCCGCACTATTCTACCAAATTTTGTTGCGCACTAGCTCTCGATTTTTATGGAAATTTACAGGGTCATAGGTTGCTTAGATACCTTTCCAAAGATGTAGAATAGTACCTATTCCGTCACCCGAGCGTATTTCTATGCATATCTAAATATAGGTCCCAAAAATTAATATTTTAATTCCTTTAGTGGTCCGCACTATTCTACCAAATTTTGTTGCGCACTAGCTCTCGATTTTTATGGAAATTTACAGGGTCATAGGTTGCTTAGATACCTTTCCAAAGATGTAGAATAGTACCTATTCCGTCACCCGAGCGTATTTCTATGCATATCTAAATATAGGTCCCAAAAATTAATATTTTAATTCCTTTAGTGGTCCGCACTATTCTACCAAATTTTGTTGCGCACTAGCTCTCGATTTTTATGGAAATTTACAGGGTCATAGGTTGCTTAGATACCTTTCCAAAGATGTAGAATAGTACCTATTCCGTCACCCGAGCGTATTTCTATGCATATCTAAATATAGGTCCCAAAAATTAATATTTTAATTCCTTTAGTGGTCCGCACTATTCTACCAAATTTTGTTGCGCACTAGCTCTCGATTTTTATGGAAATTTACAGGGTCATAGGTTGCTTAGATACCTTTCCAAAGATGTAGAATAGTACCTATTCCGTCACCCGAGCGTATTTCTATGCATATCTAAATATAGGTACCCAAAAATTAATATTTTAATTCCTTTAGTGGTCCGCACTATTCTACCAAATTTTGTTGCGCACTAGCTCTCGATTTTTATGGAAATTTACAGGGTCATAGGTTGCTTAGATACCTTTCCAAAGATGTAGAATAGTACCTATTCCGTCACCCGAGCGTATTTCTATGCATATCTAAATATAGGTCCCAAAAATTAATATTTTAATTCCTTTAGTGGTCCGCACTATTCTACCAAATTTTGTTGCGCACTAGCTCTCGATTTTTATGGAAATTTACAGGGTCATAGGTTGCTTAGATACCTTTCCAAAGATGTAGAATAGTACCTATTCCGTCACCCGAGCGTATTTCTATGCATATCTAAATATAGGTCCCAAAAATTAATATTTTAATTCCTTTAGTGGTCCGCACTATTCTACCAAATTTTGTTGCGCACTAGCTCTCGATTTTTATGGAAATTTACAGGGTCATAGGTTGCTTAGATACCTTTCCAAAGATGTAGAATAGTACCTATTCCGTCACCCGAGCGTATTTCTATGCATATCTAAATATAGGTCCCAAAAATTAATATTTTAATTCCTTTAGTGGTCCGCACTATTCTACCAAATTTTGTTGCGCACTAGCTCTCGATTTTTATGGAAATTTACAGGGTCATAGGTTGCTTAGATACCTTTCCAAAGATGTAGAATAGTACCTATTCCGTCACCCGAGCGTATTTCTATGCATATCTAAATATAGGTCCCAAAAATTAATATTTTAATTCCTTTAGTGGTCCGCACTATTCTACCAAATTTTGTTGCGCACTAGCTCTCGATTTTTATGGAAATTTACAGGGTCATAGGTTGCTTAGATACCTTTCCAAAGATGTAGAATAGTACCTATTCCGTCACCCGAGCGTATTTCTATGCATATCTAAATATAGGTCCCAAAAATTAATATTTTAATTCCTTTAGTGGTCCGCACTATTCTACCAAATTTTGTTGCGCACTAGCTCTCGATTTTTATGGAAATTTACAGGGTCATAGGTTGCTTAGATACCTTTCCAAAGATGTAGAATAGTACCTATTCCGTCACCCGAGCGTATTTCTATGCATATCTAAATATAGGTCCCAAAAATTAATATTTTAATTCCTTTAGTGGTCCGCACTATTCTACCAAATTTTGTTGCGCACTAGCTCTCGATTTTTATGGAAATTTACAGGGTCATAGGTTGCTTAGATACCTTTCCAAAGATGTAGAATAGTACCTATTCCGTCACCCGAGCGTATTTCTATGCATATCTAAATATAGGTCCCAAAAATTAATATTTTAATTCCTTTAGTGGTCCGCACTATTCTACCAAATTTTGTTGCGCACTAGCTCTCGATTTTTATGGAAATTTACAGGGTCATAGGTTGCTTAGATACCTTTCCAAAGATGTAGAATAGTACCTATTCCGTCACCCGAGCGTATTTCTATGCATATCTAAATATAGGTACCCAAAAATTAATATTTTAATTCCTTTAGTGGTCCGCACTATTCTACCAAATTTTGTTGCGCACTAGCTCTCGATTTTTATGGAAATTTACAGGGTCATAGGTTGCTTAGATACCTTTCCAAAGATGTAGAATAGTACCTATTCCGTCACCCGAGCGTATTTCTATGCATATCTAAATATAGGTCCCAAAAATTAATATTTTAATTCCTTTAGTGGTCCGCACTATTCTACCAAATTTTGTTGCGCACTAGCTCTCGATTTTTATGGAAATTTACAGGGTCATAGGTTGCTTAGATACCTTTCCAAAGATGTAGAATAGTACCTATTCCGTCACCCGAGCGTATTTCTATGCATATCTAAATATAGGTCCCAAAAATTAATATTTTAATTCCTTTAGTGGTCCGCACTATTCTACCAAATTTTGTTGCGCACTAGCTCTCGATTTTTATGGAAATTTACAGGGTCATAGGTTGCTTAGATACCTTTCCAAAGATGTAGAATAGTACCTATTCCGTCACCCGAGCGTATTTCTATGCATATCTAAATATAGGTCCCAAAAATTAATATTTTAATTCCTTTAGTGGTCCGCACTATTCTACCAAATTTTGTTGCGCACTAGCTCTCGATTTTTATGGAAATTTACAGGGTCATAGGTTGCTTAGATACCTTTCCAAAGATGTAGAATAGTACCTATTCCGTCACCCGAGCGTATTTCTATGCATATCTAAATATAGGTCCCAAAAATTAATATTTTAATTCCTTTAGTGGTCCGCACTATTCTACCAAATTTTGTTGCGCACTAGCTCTCGATTTTTATGGAAATTTACAGGGTCATAGGTTGCTTAGATACCTTTCCAAAGATGTAGAATAGTACCTATTCCGTCACCCGAGCGTATTTCTATGCATATCTAAATATAGGTCCCAAAAATTAATATTTTAATTCCTTTAGTGGTCCGCACTATTCTACCAAATTTTGTTGCGCACTAGCTCTCGATTTTTATGGAAATTTACAGGGTCATAGGTTGCTTAGATACCTTTCCAAAGATGTAGAATAGTACCTATTCCGTCACCCGAGCGTATTTCTATGCATATCTAAATATAGGTCCCAAAAATTAATATTTTAATTCCTTTAGTGGTCCGCACTATTCTACCAAATTTTGTTGCGCACTAGCTCTCGATTTTTATGGAAATTTACAGGGTCATAGGTTGCTTAGATACCTTTCCAAAGATGTAGAATAGTACCTATTCCGTCACCCGAGCGTATGTCTATGCATATCTAAATATAGGTCCCAAAATTAATATTTTAATTCCTTTAGTGGTCCGCACTATTCTACCAAATTTTGTTGCGCACTAGCTCTCGATTTTTATGGAAATTTACAGGGTCATAGGTTGCTTAGATACCTTTCCAAAGATGTAGAATAGTACCTATTCCGTCACCCGAGCGTATTTCTATGCATATCTAAATATAGGTCCCAAAAATTAATATTTTAATTCCTTTAGTGGTCCGCACTATTCTACCAAATTTTGTTGCGCACTAGCTCTCGATTTTTATGGAAATTTACAGGGTCATAGGTTGCTTAGATACCTTTCCAAAGATGTAGAATAGTACCTATTCCGTCACCCGAGCGTATTTCTATGCATATCTAAATATAGGTCCCAAAAATTAATATTTTAATTCCTTTAGTGGTCCGCACTATTCTACCAAATTTTGTTGCGCACTAGCTCTCGATTTTTATGGAAATTTACAGGGTCATAGGTTGCTTAGATACCTTTCCAAAGATGTAGAATAGTACCTATTCCGTCACCCGAGCGTATTTCTATGCATATCTAAATATAGGTCCCAAAAATTAATATTTTAATTCCTTTAGTGGTCCGCACTATTCTACCAAATTTTGTTGCGCACTAGCTCTCGATTTTTATGGAAATTTACAGGGTCATAGGTTGCTTAGATACCTTTCCAAAGATGTAGAATAGTACCTATTCCGTCACCCGAGCGTATTTCTATGCATATCTAAATATAGGTCCCAAAAATTAATATTTTAATTCCTTTAGTGGTCCGCACTATTCTACCAAATTTTGTTGCGCACTAGCTCTCGATTTTTATGGAAATTTACAGGGTCATAGGTTGCTTAGATACCTTTCCAAAGATGTAGAATAGTACCTATTCCGTCACCCGAGCGTATTTCTATGCATATCTAAATATAGGTCCCAAAAATTAATATTTTAATTTTTTTAGTGGTCCGCACTATTCTACCAAATTTTGTTGCGCACTAGCTCTCGATTTTTATGGAAATTTACAGGGTCATAGGTTGCTTAGATACCTTTCCAAAGATGTAGAATAGTACCTATTCCGTCACCCGAGCGTATTTCTATGCATATCTAAATATAGGTCCCAAAAATTAATATTTTAATTCCTTTAGTGGTCCGCACTATTCTACCAAATTTTTTTGCGCACTAGCTCTCGATTTTTATGGAAATTTACAGGGTCATAGGTTGCTTAGATACCTTTCCAAAGATGTAGAATAGTACCTATTCCGTCACCCGAGCGTATTTCTATGCATATCTAAATATAGGTCCCAAAAATTAATATTTTAATTCCTTTAGTGGTCCGCACTATTCTACCAAATTTTGTTGCGCACTAGCTCTCGATTTTTATGGAAATTTACAGGGTCATAGGTTGCTTAGATACCTTTCCAAAGATGTAGAATAGTACCTATTCCGTCACCCGAGCGTATTTCTATGCATATCTAAATATAGGTCCCAAAAATTAATATTTTAATTCCTTTAGTGGTCCGCACTATTCTACCAAATTTTGTTGCGCACTAGCTCTCGATTTTTATGGAAATTTACAGGGTCATAGGTTGCTTAGATACCTTTCCAAAGATGTAGAATAGTACCTATTCCGTCACCCGAGCGTATTTCTATGCATATCTAAATATAGGTACCCAAAATTAATATTTTAATTCCTTTAGTGGTCCGCACTATTCTACCAAATTTTTTTGCGCACTAGCTCTCGATTTTTATGGAAATTTACAGGGTCATAGGTTGCTTAGATACCTTTCCAAAGATGTAGAATAGTACCTATTCCGTCACCCGAGCGTATTTCTATGCATATCTAAATATAGGTCCCAAAAATTAATATTTTAATTCCTTTAGTGGTCCGCACTATTCTACCAAATTTTGTTGCGCACTAGCTCTCGATTTTTATGGAAATTTACAGGGTCATAGGTTGCTTAGATACCTTTCCAAAGATGTAGAATAGTACCTATTCCGTCACCCGAGCGTATTTTATGCATATCTAAATATAGGACCCAAAAATTAATATTTTAATTCCTTTAGTGGTCGCATATTCTACCAAATTTTGTTGGCATAGCTCTCGATTTTATGGCAATTTTAAGGGTCCATAGGTGCTTAGATACCTTCTCCAAGATGTTCAATCGTTACCCATCATCCTTACCCGAGCTGATATTTCTATGATATCTAAAAAAGCATAATAAAAATAATAATTTAATCTAGTGGTCCACACAATTACCAATTTTGTTCCATAGGTTGTAGGAGACTATCTCCAAAGATGTAGAATAGTACCGAATTATAGTGTAGTCTTGGATAGAGTCGCACGATTGCTTAGTATATTTATTTCCAATTAGAGTTGGCCGTACTATTTACCAAGTCTGCGCAAGATATGGAAATTTACAGGGCATAGGTTGCTTAGATACCTTCAAAAGATGTTAAATAGTACCTATTCGTCACCGAGCGTATTCATGCATAGTCTAAGATAGGTCCCAAAAAATTAATATTTAATTCCTTTAGTGGTCCGCACAAATTCTACCAAATTTTTGTTTGTGAGCCACAGCTCTCGATTTTCTGGAAATTACAGGGCCCATAGGTTGCCTTTAGATACCTTTCCAAAGATGTAGAATAGTACCTATTCCGTCACACCGAGGTTTGTGATTTCTATGCATATTAATATAGGTCCCAAAAATTAAATATTTTATTCCTTTAGGGGTCCTCACAATTCTACAAATTTTTGTGCACTTGCTCTCGATTTTTTCTGGAAAAATTTTACAGGGCCATAGGTACTTTAGATACCTTTCCAAAGATGTAGAATAGTACCATTCCGATTCCGTCACCCGAGGTATTTCTATGCATATCTAATATAGGTCCCAAAATTAATATTTAATTCCTTTAGGGTCCGCACAATTCTACCAAATTTGTTTGCACTAATATTCTAGAAATGTACATATTGCTTAGGACCATCCAAAGCTGTTAAATATTTTCGTACCCGAGCGTAGCATATTAAAATATTGTTCCACCAAAAATTAAATTTGTATTATTTATGGTAAACACAATTCTACCATATTTTTTGGCGCACTTCGCTCTCGATATTCTGGAAAATACAGGGGCTTTCAATAGGTTGCTGTAGATACCGTTCCAAAGATGTCGAATAGTACCTATGCCGGCACCCCCCGAGCGTATTTTCTCTGCAGATCAAATCCCCAATAAGATTATTTCCTTTGAGGGTGGCGTACTTACGTGTGGCTCTCGATTTTATGATATTTCAGGGCCTAGAGGTCCAAAAGTAAATATTTAGATAGCTTCTTTCCATCTAGTAGTGGTGAACACCGTTAACAAATATTTCTTGGCACTAGTGTCGATTTTGATGGAAATTTACAGGGGCAATACATAACTTTCCAAAGATGTAGAAAGACTATCCGTCACCGAGAGTATTTCTATGCTATATAAACATAGGTCCCAACATAATATTTATTCCTAGTGGTCCGCACTATCTACCAAATTTGTGCGCACTTGCTCTCGCTTTAGGAATTACAGGGCCATAAAAGATATTACCTTTCAAAGATGTGGCTAGTACTATTCGTCCCGAGCGTATTTCTATGCATATCTAAAAATAGGACCAAAAATTAAAATTTTAATCTTAGTGGTCCGCACAAGTACCAAATTTTTTGTGCCCCGCTCGCGATTTTTAAAATTTACAGGGCATAGGTTGCTTAATTTTAGCGCATAGCTCCGATTTTTTCTGGAAATTTGCAGGGACATACAGGCCATAGGTTGCCTAGATTACCTTTCCAAAAGATGTAGATAGTACCTATTCCGTCCCCGAGCGTATTCATGAAAGATGAAGGGCTGTAAAGATCGGTCCCAAAAGTGGTATAGAAGTTTAATTCCTTTAGTGGTCCGCACAATTCTACCAAATTTTTTGCGGCACAGCTCTCGATTTTAGGAAATGTTACAGGGCACCATAGGTGGCTTAGATCTTTCAAAGATGGAGAATAGTACTATTCCGTCACCCCGAGATTTCTAGCATATTCTAAATATAGGTCCAAAAATTAATATTTTAATTCTTTAGTGGTACAACTATCTACCAAATTTTTTTGCGCACTAGCTCCGATTTTTATGGAATTTAAAGGGCCTAGGTTGCTAGATTTCCTTTCAAAAGATGTAGAATAGTACCTATTCGTCACCCGAGGCGTATTTCTAGGAATCTAATATATGGTCCCAAAAATTACTATTTTAATTCCTTTAGGGTGACAATATCAAATGTTTTGCCATAGCTCGAGAATTTTTATGGAAATTTACAGGGCCATAGGTACTTAGATACCTTCGAAGATGTAGGAATAGACCTATCCGTCACCCGAGCGTTATTATATGCATATCTAATATGGTCCCAAAAATTACTATTTTAATTCCTTAGTGGTCCGCACTATTCTACCAAATTTTTTTGCGCAATAGCTCTCGATTTATGGAAATTTACAGGGCCATAGGTTGCTTAGATACCTTTCAAAGATGTGGGAATAGTAGCCATTCCGTCACCCGAGCGGTATTTCTAGGCATATCTAAATATAGGTCCCAAAAAGTAATATTTTAATCCTTTAGTGGTCCCGCAAATTTCTACCAAATTTTTTTGCGCCACTAGCTCTCACTTTTATGGAATTTACAGGGCATTGGTGCTTAGATTACCTTTCCAAAGAGTAGAAAAATTTTAGTACCATATTTCCGTCACGTCGCCGCCGCCCGCGCGTATCTAGCCATATCTAAATATAGGTCCCAAAAATTAATATTTTAATCCTTAGTGGTACTCCACATTATACAAAAATTTGTTTGTGCACCTAGCTCTCGATTTCGGAAATTTAGGGCTAGGTTGCTTAGATCCCTTTCAAAGATGGTGTAGACATAGACTATTCCGTAACCCGAGCGTATGTCTATGGGCATATACTAACTATAGGTCCCAAAAATTAATATTTTAAGTCCTTTAGTGGTCCGACTATTCTACAATTTTTTTAGGGATAGCGCCGATTTTATGGAAAATTTAATGGTTCATAGGTTGCTAGATACCTTTCAAAAGGTAGAATAAGTACATTTATATCACCAGATTGTTATTTATGCATACCAACTATGGTGCCCAGAAATTAATATTGTTAATTCCTTTAGTGGTCCGCATTCAGTCAACAAATATTTTGGCCCTAGCTCTTACGCTTTTATGGAAATTTACAGGGCCATATGGTTGCTTAGATCCCTTTCCGCAAAGAGAGAATAGTACCTATTCGTCACCCGGCGTTATTTATATGCATATCTAATAGTGGTCCCAAAATAATATTTAATCCTTTAGTGGTCCCGCATATTTACCAAATTTTTTGCGCATACGTCTCAATTTTTCTGGAAATTACAGGGCCATAGGTTGCGTAGATACCTTTCAAAAGTAGAAGTACATATTCGTTCACCGGAGAGTTAATTATGCATATCTAAAATCGTTCCCAAAAATTTAAGTATTGTAAGTCTTTAGGGTCGCCAACTTTACCAAATTTTTTTGCGCACTAGCTTTCGATTTGTATGGAAATTACCAGGCCCATAGGTGCTTAGATAACTTTCGCCAAAGAGGAGTAGAATAGTAACTATGCCGTCACCGAGTAGTATTTCTATGAATATTTAAATATAGGTCCAAAAAAAAATTAAATTTTAATTCCTTAGTGGTCCTCACAATTCTACCCCCAATTTGTTTGTGCCTAAGCTCTCGATTGTCTGGAAATTACAGGGCCATAGGTTGCTTAGATCCCTTTCAAGGATGAGAATAGTACCTATCCGTCACCGGTCCGAGCGTATTTCTATGCATATTATAAATATAGGACCCAAAAATCTAAATTTAATCCTTTATTGAGTCCTACAATTCTACCAAATTGTTTGTGCCACTAGCTCTCCGATTTTTCTGGAAATTTACAGGGATAGGTGCTTAGATACCTTTCCACAGGTAGAATAGTACCTCTTCGTCACCGAGAGTTATTCTATGAAGATCTAACTATTGGTCAAAAATTAATATTTTAATTCCTTCTAGGGCTGCACTATCCTACCAAATTTTTTTGCGCATACCTCGCAATTTGTATGGAAATTTACAGGGCCATAGGTTGATTAGATACCTTCCAAAGTGTGAATAGTAGCTATTCGTGAGC
>JABCRI010000493.1:0-59131 GCA_015143295.1 Tetracentron sinense
GGCATTACCTGGAGGTGCTAGCAAAACAACGAAGGACACGGGACTATGGAAAGAGTGTCACAGGGCAAACGGATGTCAAAGACACATGGGTGTCGAAGGGACAATTCGACGGGTGCCGACAAAGTGTGTTATGTCGATGCTCACATGGGATGTCGAGACACAAGGGTGTGGAAGGGGAACATGCCAAGGTGCCGACAAAGTTGTTATGTCGATGCTCCCCCACGAGGATGTCAGATCCCGGGGTGCAAAGGGAGACATGTAGGGCTATAGTACCGTGGTATGACGAGTTTGTCAAGGGGCACACAGGATCATGTCAAGGATACACGGGAGTTTAGAGGGGAAATGCGACCGATCGTACCGGACAGTGGTTATGTTGTTGCTCCACACTTGGATGTCAGAGACACAGGGGGTGTCGAAGGGGAGCAGCGAGTGCCAACAAAGTGGGTTAGCGATTCTCACATGGGAGATGTCAGAGACACATGGGATGGGGAAGGGGGACATACAAAGGGGTAAGTGCTATGTATGACGAGATGTCAAGGCGCACACAGGAGTCAAGGACACACGAGAATGTTGAAGGGGGCCTGCAGGGGAGGTATAACAGTGAAGAGATTAGCAAGGGATCACAGGATGTCAAGGGCATGAGGAGGTAATGTTTTGTTTTTCTTTTTACCACAGATGATGAGGTGTTCAGGGGCAACATTGATATCAGGACACACGGGGGTGTCCAAGGGGGATGTCGGTGGCTAAATGTTATACATAAGCACCTTAAATTAACTGTTAATCCTTAGCGTAAATTTGTATTATTTTATGCTACTGGGGGTTACATTGGTACAGGTCATACGAGACAAAAGAGCTTAAATGCCTGTTTAGAAGGTTATCAGGAGCAAAGGGAAGAAGAAAGGATTCAACACCCTTCCTGCGTTTTGGGCTTGTTTAATTAAAATAAAAAGTTTTCTTTGTCCAATTTGACTATCTTTAAGGCTCAACTTTGTAGAGAAAAGAGGAAAAGAGAAAAGAAGAGTTGTTAGAGAAATTAAAAAGTACGTATGTATATGGAACTTTTTCTTTAAAAGGAGAGATTCCTTGTAGAGATTCCTATATTATCATTATTAGAGGAATTTTGTAGAGATTTTTAGATCGCAAGAAGAGAAGCTTGGAGATTCAAGGATGCCATGAAGGAGAAGTACTGAAGCTTTGTTATGAAGATGTTTGCATCCCTTCCTCGCGATGAAATATATGTCATCCTAGGGTTTCGATGAAACCCTAGCCAAGTAACTGTGTCGTTCTATTTTGTTTTTATTTTTATTTCTGAAATTGTAAGACATGGATTGATAAAATTAGAGGTTGTGTCCCAACAACCGGAGTATTTGATTTTATATTCGGTTTCAATGGAAGTCTAACCTTGTCGTAGGTTTTATTGAAATGGGGAATTGAACGCACTTAAATAACTTTCAGTAGAATTTAGGAACAAAGTTTTAGTTGCAATGGTTTAATATATCGAAAGATTAAATTTGAAGATATTTTATGCTAAGGGAAGACGAGTGATTACACAACAGTAGATTAGTGTGTATCATTCGTGCTAACCGAAGATACGATATGCTTAGAATATAATCCCTTGAACTTTTCTAGATTAGTTGAGAGGGGACGTGCTGTCACTCTAACTAGAATGTTTGCAATTTAAGAGGTTAGGATAAATTCAAAATAAGGGCTGATTATTAGGTTAGTGGTGGATTTGAAAACCCTAGATTTTCTCTTCCAAAGGATTTAAAACCATTAGTTGATAGTTTAATTTAGAAATCTCTTTTAATTAGTTTAATTAATTATTTTAGTTAGTCAAGCAAAAATTGAATTACCCATTTTATTAGTTTAAAATTAATCTGAATAAAAGGTAACGAAACCAGTGCAGTCCTCAGAGGAACGATACCCTTTCTAGTACTATTCTACGAAATTATTACTAAAAAGGAATAATTTAAAATTGACTGAAGATCAGGAGACATGCAGGAGGTATCGCGGTATGACGAGATTACCAAGGGATACATAGGATGTCAAGGGACATGCATGAGGTAATGTCGCGGTATGACGGGATTTTCAAGGGGCACAGAGGATGTGAAGGACACAGGGGGTGTCGAAGGGGGACATGCAGGAGGTATCACGGTATGACGAGATTGTCAAGGGATACACAGGATGTCTGGAGACATGCAGGCGGTAATACCGCGGTATGACGAGATTGTCAAGGGGCACATAGGATGTCAAGGATACACGGGGGTATCGAAAGGGTTGTAGCATGTTCAAGAGGCACTAGCTGGATTGATATTGAAATGACCCAGGGGCACTAGATTTTGATGATGTTATGCAGGGTGTAAAAGCGAGGATGCTTTCCCATGACTCTGTTGATTGTGACTTGCGGGGATGCACTATGTCGGCTTCTTTTGCTTGTTTTACTGGGGCTACTTGATGCAGGTTGGTACGATTAGGTCTCGGTACCGGAAGTTTTGCTTTGAAAAATATTTTTAGAAAAGTGTTGGGGACTGTTGCAAAAGTTTTTGATTATGTCAGAAAGATGCTTAGATAGCTTTTAGAATTGCCAATAAATTGCCTTTTTCAGGGCTTAAGAGATTTTGTAGTCTGTCTTTTACTCTCGGAGAGTAGAGTATGACCCAGAAGAGGTTTCATTACCGCTGGGGATGCTTGGGGGTAGACCTGCTTGTCTTGCCGCTGCTGGAGATTGAACTCTGGCTGGGGAACAATTGGAAACTTCTAGACTCTATCTGAGGAGAGTGTTATAGAGAGTAATTGGAGGCTTCTACTGGGGATCCGCAGGAGAATATGATACTGTTGTAGACCACTGCTGGAGATCTATCGGGGAGTGGAACTCTGCTGGAGATTGTCAACTGTCTACTGGGGAGTTGTGGTATCTACTGGAGACTACTGTCGGGGAATCTGTTTCTCAGTGCCATCTGCTGGGGATCTGCGGGGATTTTGGTGAGACTGATTACTGCTGGATCTTGTTGCCAAACCTTGTCTTCAGCTTATCTCTCTTTTTTACCCTTAGAATGACCAGGTCATAGGGTTCGCATAATTTTTACGCAATGAGGCCGTTATCGGTTTTCCTCATACCTGCGAAGTTGGTTGAATTTTGTCCATTTTTTGCTCTTAATTACAAGACTAGATCTGGGGTTGCGTAATTTTTGCGCAATGAGACCGTTGCCGGTTTTCACTCATGCTCGTGATTTGTTGGGGGAAAATAGGCCTTCTCCCTTCATTGTCCTGAATGGTGTTCTGCTGGCGATTTATGTTCCGCCAAAGATGTAGATGTGATACTGCACTTGCATTCCTATTTTCTAAGGGATCTAGGAGGACTTAAGAGTAGGGCAAAACGTAGGTTAGGGGACCGAAGTTTAGGACACCCTGGGATTTCTCTTTTTATAGTTGATTTTCACTCTCCTGGGGATCTGTGCCTTGGGATTTCCGATGGAGATTTTTTTTATCTCCGATGGGCAATTTGAGAGAGATTGTCTTTGCTGGGGAGAGTTTTAGGGAGATGTTATCTCTGCTTGGGAAGGCTTTCAGAAGAGGTTGTCTCAAAAGATTTCTGCTTGGGAGAGAGTCCGGAGAGGTTATCTCTGTGGAGAGTCTCTAACTTTGAGAATGTTTCCACTACTATTTTGGGTTTTTCTTTGGTGACAATTTTTGTACCATTGAAAGTTGACTCGGCTGGGAAAGTCAAGAGGATTCTTGCTCTGTTTGGACTCTGCTGGGAGACATTTTAGAGAGGCTTTGGCTCCACTGGGGATGGTTTAGAGGATGTCTGGATCCTTTTAGTGACTGGACCTGATTGTCAAGTTGCTTACGTACCCTTTGCAGGATCAGGTCATGAAGTAGTTAAGGTAAATACCACAGAGGGCAAGGGAGGTGTCCCTGAAGAGGTTATATGAAAGAAGGACTATTAGGCTTAAGGGGCGAACCAGCGGATTTCGTTGATAAAAGGTTTACATTACTGGGGATAAGGAGTGTGCCAAGGATGGCCTCCTGTCATTTCCCGAAGAATCTACAGTGCAAAGCGCTTATCAGAATTTGGACCCTAAGCATAATATTGTTTGACTTTATCCATGTTAACGGGCTCTGGGAGATCTTCATCATCCATACGTCCGAGTCGAAGGGCGCCGCCTTAGAATTTGTCTCGGACGATGTATGGGCCTTCGTAGTTGGGAGTGAACTTGCCCCTTAGGTCAGGACAGTTTGCCAACATTTTTCGGAGAACTAGGTCACTGACTTCGATGCTTTGTGGTTTGACTTTCTTGTTGAATGCCTTAGCCATGCGCCTCTGATAGGCTTGAGAGTGGTTGATGGCTTTCAGTCCCCGCTCTTCGATCAGATTCAACTGCTTATACCGGGTCTGTGCCCACTCTGCCTCAGAGATTTCTGCTTTTATTAACACGTAGAGTGATGAAATTTCTACTTAAATAAGGAGGACTGCTTCCATACCATAAGCCAGAGAAAATGGTGTTGCTTAGTTGAAGTTTGGATGGACGTTCTTAAGGCCATGAGTGCATATGGGAGCATCCCATGCCAGACGGAGTAATTGGTTGCTATCTTTTCTATGATTTTCTTCATGTTTTTGTTGGCGGCTTCAACTGTATCATTGGTCTGTGGCCTATATGGCATGGAGTTGTGGTGCTGTATTTTGAATTTCTGGCAGAGAGCTGTCATCCTTGTGTTGCAGAAGTTAAGAACATTGTCTGTTACAATCTCAACTGGGACACCGTACTGGCAGATGATGTCATTTTTCAGAAAACGCTGAACCACGGAGGCTGTGACATTGGCATAAAAGGTTGCCTCGCCCAATTTTATGAAATAATCGATTGCTACTAGGATGAATCGATGTCTGTTGGATGGTTTTGGCGCTATGGGTCCGATGATGTCGATGCCCTAAGCTGAGAATGACCATAGAGCAGTAAGATTTTGCAGCCTGATTGATGGTGCATTGATTCTATCGGTATAGATTTGGCACTGGTGGCACTTCCGTACATGCTGGCAATAGTCAGATTCCATTGTTAACCAATAGTAGCCCAGTCTTAGTATCTTCTTAGAGCTCATTAACCCGTTCATGTGTGGGCCGCAAGTTCCTCCGTGAATTTCTTGAACTATCCATGCAGCTTAACGGGTGTCGAGACATCTAAGCCAGATCAGGTTCAATGACCTTTTGTACAAGACTTCCCCTGAAAGAACAAATTGAATGGCTAGTCTTCTGATTGCCCGACGGTCTATTTTGGTAGCGTCGAGTGGGAAGGTCCTGTCCTCGAGATATTGCTTGATGTTTGCATATCAAGGCTTGTTGTCCGTTACTTCTTCGATCTGAAGACAGTAGGCAGGTTGGTCCTGTTACTGAATTTCAATTAGTCAGAGCATGATGCCCCTAGGGATCTGTACCTTGGAGACGAGGGTGGCCAGTGCCTCGATAAATTTGTTGTGGTTCCTAGACCTGTGACTGAAGCTAATTCTTTTGAACTGAATGATTAGCACGTTGAGGTAGGCCAAGTACGGGACTAGCCTTGCTTCTCGGATGGTCCAAGATTCATTTGCCTAACAGATTATCAAAGATGAGTCACCGTAGACGTCGATCTCTTCAATCCCGATGCCCATGGCTTATTTTAGTTCGACTATGCATGTCTCTTGCTCTGTTTCGTTGTTTGAACATCTGAATCGCAGATTGACTGAGATTGGGAGGTGTGCTCCCTTGGGTGAGATCAAGACTTCTCCTGCCCCATGCCCATGACTGTTAGTGGCTCCGTCGAAGTATAGCTCCCAGCCGAGGTACTACTGCTCTTCTGCTTCTGTATACAAGATGGCTTTGTCTGGAAACTGATCATGAACTAAAATATTATCTTACGCTGGACTATGGGTTAAGTGATTTGCAATTGCTTGCCCCTTGATTGAATTTTGAGTCATGTATATGATGTCGAATTCAGACAACATCATAAGCCATCGACCTGTCCTCCTGGTAGTGACTGGCTTTTCCAGTAAGTACTTAAGTAGGTCCTTTCGAGAGATCAGGATTATCGGATAAAAGAGCAAATAGTGCTGCAGATGCTAAGTAGCCTAGACCAGTGCTAAGTAGGTTTTCTCAAGTGGGCTGTACCTCTCTTCATACTCTAGCAGACGTTTACTAATGTAGTAGATGGCTTGCTCTGTTCTGCGTGTCTCGTCATGTTGTGCCAGGATGCACCCCATGGAGGTTTCTTATATTGAGATGTATAATAGCAGTGACCGTCCTGGTGTAGGACGCATAAGTACTGGAGGATATTGCTTTATTTTGTGAAAGGCATCCTGACACTCAGCTGTCTAGACTGTAGGTACGTTCTTCCAGAGAAGCTTGAAGATCAGCTCGTATATCGGGGTGAGCTGAGAGATGAATCAACTAATGTACTAAATTCTGCCTAGGAACCTGTGGATTTCCTTTTCAGTTTGGGGAGTCGGCATTTCGATGATGGCCTTGGCTTTGGTTGGATCTATCTCAATACCTCTTTTGCTGACTATGAAGCCGAGGAGCTTTCCTGATGAGGTTTTAAAGACAAATTTGGCCGGATTCAATCTCAGGCCAAATTCTCTGAGTCTGTCACAGAGTCTTTTCAGGTCTTTAGGGTGCTGCCTGGCAATAGGCGATTCGATGATCATGTCATCCATATAGACTTCAGGTGACTTGTGGATCATATCGTGGAATAGTGCTGTCATGACCCTATAGTAGGTTGCCCCTACGTTCTTGAGCCTGAAGGACATTACCTTGTAGTAGAACGTGCCCCAAGGTGTGATGAAGGAACTTTTCTCTATGTCTTCTTCTGCCATTCTGATTTGGTTATACCGAGAGAAACTATCTATGAATGAGAGTGTCTCATGCCCTGCAGTATTGTCAACCAGGATGTCGATGTGTGGGAGAGGGAAGTTGTCTTTAGGGCTTGCCTTGTTCAGATTTCGGTAGTCGATACACATTCGGATCTTGCCATCCTTCTTGGGTACCGGTACGATATTTGCTAACCATTCAGGATAGGTTGCTACTGCCAGGAAGCCTGCTTTGATCTGCTTTTCTACCTCTTCCTTGACCTTCTGTGATCATTCAGGCCTCATCCGTCTTAGTTTCTGATTAACTGGTTTGATCTCGGGGTTCAGGGGCAGTCTGTGTACCACCAATGCTGGGTATAGGCCAGGCATGTCTGCATATGACTAGGCGAAAACGTCACTGTAGCTTTTCAGGAAGCTGATCATGTCTATCCGAGTTTATGGTCTCGGTGTCTTAGGTGTTAGACTACATGATCCCTTCACTGTGCTATAAGAGATCCAGAATTTCTTGAGGCGGTTCCTCTTCCTGTTCTAGGTCATACTCAACTTCTGAAAGTTCAAGGAGAGTCAGGGGTAGCCTTAGTACAGGCGATTTCCTAACAAATCATTTAGCTTAGTTTACCATGCTTTTTGTTAATTTATTGGTTTCAGGACATTAGGCCTTTCAGATGAAGAGTCTGTGTGATTTCGTCATCATTCAGATGAAATGTTTTATGCAAAACATGTTTTTAAGTCAAAACATCAGATTTTATAGATAAAACATGACTATTGTTTACAAAATTGACTCACCAAAAAGAGGCCGACAGTGGCTGACATTTGGATTTTGCAATGGGAGCGAAAGAGAAGATAGAAGGAGGAGAAGAAAGGTGCTTTGGTCACTGCTTGATTGAACCAACCTGCCCTGCAACTTGCTTGCCCCAGCCCTGGATGGCCTTGATAGTGAGAGTCTCGGTCTACCAACAGATCAGTGGTCGGTGACTGGATGATGCCTCGGCGTTGTTAGAGAAGTTACAGACCTGTTCTCCCACTGGATCTTCTGCTTCTGCGGCATCTTCGACAGTCAGCTCATCGAACATTTGGGCCATACTGAATACTTCTGGGTCTAGAATTCCTAAAGACTCAACACTGTGCTGGGGATTTGAGATTTTGGCAACTGGTGCAAGAGGTGTATCTGGGTAGGGTATGAATGTTCCTATCGAAAAGGTTACAAAGATATGGGGTTGGGGTTCTAGTTTTGCTGTCCGGCTACTCTTCTTCGTTAGCTTAGAAAGATAGTCCTCAAACTTGGGTTTGTACCCTAATCCAAACGACGGTGCGTAACGAGGAGGTGTATATCTCTTCTTCATTCCCTGGTTTATGACTCCCAGTCCTAATCCTGGTTTATAGTTCATTTTGGCCACCATCTTCACAAATGGCGGTACCGTCTGCCTGCTTTGCTCTTTTACCCTGGTGATAGAACTGACTTGCTCAAACTGGTATGTCATGGAGGCGGTACCTTACCCCTGCTCTTGGATGTCTCCGAAGGAACTAGCTATCTCCTCTGAAGGGATCACGACTAGATGGTCATCTTGAATGAATTTGATTCTCTGATGGAGAGAGGAGAGAATGACTCCGACCGCGTGGATCCATGACCTCCCAAGGAGCAAAGTGAATGAGGCTGACACATTCACGACTTGAAAGTTTGTAGTGAACTAACTAGGTCCGACCCCGATGGTCAAGTCAATGTCACCCAGGTTTTGTTTGGTAGAGTTTCAAAAAGCCCTGATGGTCATGGGTCTCTTCTTCACTTGATTGAGATCTAGGCCTAGACTTTGCAGTGTTGATAAGGTACATACATTTAAGCCAGAGTCGTTATCGATTAGCACTGATGATAAAGTTCTATCCATGCACTGAACTGAAATGTAAATAGCCCGAGTATGATCCCTGTCGCTTTCTGGAATTTCTTCCTCTGTAAAGGAGATGATTCTTGATTCGAGTACCTGTCCACCATGTGCCCCAGTTTCTCAAGCGAGATGTCAGGTGTAACATGGGCATTATTAAATACCCAGAGCACCTGCTTCGGTGATGCTTGGAAGTTAGAAGAAGACCCATGACTGTGATGTCCTTGTCATGAGATTGCAAGATCTCACTGGTTCGTTGATGCTGATCGGATGGTTTTGCCATTGATTCTGACTGACTGTAAGTAGAGGCTGTACTGTATACTTCTTCAGTGACTGGTACCTCTATTAGGACTGCGTCTGCGGTAGCTATTTCTGTGAGAATTACAGTCATAGATCGAGTCATGGGTCAACTCATGTAAACTGAAAAGGATGCAACGACTAAACATGAATATGCATGATACCAGGAAGAAGATACTAGAAAAGGATTTTTCATTGATGCATACAAAGTGAGTATAGGACTGTGCGGCTCAAAAAAGGAAAAGACTCGATCCTACGCAGGTCTGTCAGAGATCGAGAAATCAAGTGGCTGGGGCACACTGTTATGGTCCATGATTTGTTGTTGGAGGGATGTGACTTCAACCTCTATATTTTTAATTGTCTCAGTAGCATTGAACATCCGGGATCCGAACTATCGGATCCGGTCAGTCATCTCAACCTTTGCACTATCAAGCTGCTCTTGGTAGAAGTGCAATTGGGCCCGGATGACAGCTGTCTCTCTGGCATCACCTCTGTGTCTCTTGTGGAGATCTTGGACTGTGTGTTCGAGCTGCTTTGCTTGCCCTTGTATGGCTTGAAGGTCACGGTTCCGCTCCGCTTCTTATTTTCTGAATGCTTGTTGGGCTTTCTGTAGCCTTCTCTCATTCTGCTGGATTTAGAGGTGTCTCTCTAGGAAGATGTCTTTTCAGGGAACCATCATCTTTGCTATGGGTATAGTTCCTTTTAACGGAGTTGAGACTGGTGTGGGCAGTTCCATCGATGTTGGCATACTAGATAGAATGTCTAGATCTTCTACCCACAGTCGATATACTGAATCGGTTGATGGTCTGATTGTAACCACAAAGTCAGGCCACTGTTCTCGTCTGGAGCTTGCCAATCTGATTAGAAGCATCGAGTGAGCCTGTCGGAGTGCACTGTGAAGGTGACCCATCATTTTCCTGCATGTCTATCACTGGGATATGCTGAGGGAGTCCGAATTGACAGAGGATTCGGAATGGTGCATAAACTGCTGAGCCAGTTAGACCGGTAAGGATCATGCATCATCTTTCGTTTATGACGACCCGAGGTAGCTTTTTTAGGACTAGCCACTTGTATTGCCATATGATCTCCTCCTCTGACAGGGTTTGGAGAAGCTGGTAGAGCGTTATGATGTCTGTTGTCACTATTTGTCCCTTATTCTAAGAAATCTTCAGGGCTAGACTGTACGCATTGTGGAGATCCGTGGGTACTGAGATGACATGGAAGATGCCCTTTCTACGGTCTGTTGCTTGGTTGAGAGCCCTGAGAAGCACTGGAAGAATGACTAGTACAACTGTTCCAGAGCTACGCACGTCTTCGATGATCCCTACCAGTACTGATTTGGCAAGGGTGCGGCACTTCGGGAATACCAACTGAGACATAGGTATAAGTGTAAGGGCGTTGAGACTGGGAAGTTTAGCTGTTATGGTGCCAGGGTTCCACTTACGACTGTACTGCTTTTCTAGTTATGCTACGGGTATTTGATCGAAGGTGTCGTTGGGACTATGTTGCAAGCAGGCTTGATATGCAAAAACCTTGATACGTCTGCCTAATATGTTATCTTGTAGCAGGGTACTATGGCTTCATCGTCCATGATTAAGCCCAAAATGCGCTGAATCTCTTCCAATGTTGGACACAGTTCACTTTTATCAAAATGGAACACCATATGTGATGGGTTCCAACACTGGATAACAGCGTTCATGTGGTGTGGGTCTGGCTTTACCATAGACAAGTCTAAGATGGTCCCGGTTTTGTAGTACTGAGCCCAAGCAAGATGCTTACTGAGACTGAAGGCATTGATTGATTCCCAGAGGTTGTCGTCATATGTTGCCTGAGATGTCAAATGCATGGGTTATGACAGTTGACCAATTGACTGAAAAATCCTTGAAGGACCTGCCATCTACACTGGACAAAAGACAGACTCGATGTGAGTGTACTGTATATGCTGATGAAATGCAAAGATGATGCAATTATTTTTTTTATTTTTTGATTTTTAATCGGATGTGACAAGGCACATGTGATCCGATAGGGCAAACAGACGGAGGTCGGACGTGCTTTACCCGGGTTGTGGGGAACTGGAGAGCCTATCAGGTCAAGGTTAAGGATAGGTCTTGTGAAGACCTATCGGCCTAGGATTTGAATCCAATATGCTATGTCGGGATGCAGGGTAGGATGTATTTTATTATAAACACAAGTTTGGCTCATTACATGCCCCTGGGTGAGTGTTTATTGAGGTAGAATATGCCCTAATAGTCAACCAAGATTAGGGACAGGTATAGGGTGCAAGCAGGTTAGGGTTTAGAGTAACCCTCTCCGGATGGGCTACTTGTAGACTATACCCTAACCTATGTTATATTTATGAATGATTGTTTGATGTAAACGTGTTCGTAGAAGGATGAGGGTCACTTAACACCGTATAATGCGACCCCCTGGTATAGAACATACTTGAAAATGGACGATTGGTGTAAGCGGGAGCGTTCAAAATCCTTCCCTGAGGGAAATCACCCACTAGGCGTAATTTCACGGACCTCCAAGACTTTTAAACCTCTAATACTGAAGATGATCATCCACCAGTCGTAAGCGAAATAAGCCTGTCTAATGAGTTTAATTGGTCATTATACTATTATGATATGTATGATATGCACAGTACACAATTAAGCCAAAGAGATGAAATGATTAGTATTAGGTTACATACTTAGGTATTTGAACAAAATTGATTTTGGTTAGCTTAGACCTAGGTTCTGGGTTGAACCTTAAGTTGAAAGATCCCTAGCAGAGTCACCAGAGCTGTGAGCATGTATTTCGGTATCCACGGGTTTATGTTAGGTTTAGAGGTCTAGGTAAAAGGTTCGATTAAGTCCGGGAAAGGTATTAGGCATCCTGAGACTTCCATTTTTCAATGGTTCCCTATTTTCTAGGTTTAAGCTAATTAAAATCAATGTTTGTTCAAATGCTTAAGTTTTTAAGATAGCATTAATCTATGAAAGAAAAGCTAACTAGGGTCTGTTGTCCAGGTCATGACCCTAAAGGGGGGGTGAATAGGGTCTATAGCAGGTTTAAAAATTTATGGACTCTAAGTCCAAGGTGCGGAATTAAAAATTATTTGCAACACAAGATTATACAAGAAAAGTGCTAAAAGTAAAAGATAAGAGTTAGAAAAAACAAACACAAGGATTTGTTCACGAGGTTCAGCAATCCAGCCTACTCCCCGCCTCAAGCTTCCAGCTAGAGGATTCACCACGATTCCTTAATCATACAGAATCCTTCACGGGTGGAGCCCAAACCTCTACAATCTCTCTTACAGGTCGAGACGCAACCTTTACAAGCTTTCCTTTATGCTGAGTTGAAACCTTTCAAGAGCACTACCCTCTCTTGATAAACTGAAGCTGGAGCTTCAGTGCAAGAATTCTAGATTCTTGACAAATCCTCTATAAAAGAGTTTGGATTTTGAAATCCGAATATAAAAGCTCATTGACTGAGCTGAATAAGAGTGGAGTACAATATCTAATAAGATCTCTCAAAAGAAATTGGAGTTGAATAAGCTCAAGAGGATTTTTAGGGATTTCTAGGTATGTGAGTGAGTGAGAAATCAAAGACAATGAATGAGTGATCAATAGGAGTTATTACAGTGATGAAGAGTTGTTATTAGTTCATAAATGAACTCCTTTTATAGCACTTGATCCAATATAGCCGTTGGTGAAACATTTAATGCATTTTAGGCCGTTAAAAACTAGTCGTTATAATGATTTTTTGATTCAGGCTTGAATTCATCGACGAAGTGGAGATCCCACTTGAATTCGTCGCCGAATTCTAAAGACAGTAACCAATTTCAATTTTTCTGTCATCAATTCGTCGTTGAATTCAGATGACTCTGAGATTTTGTCGACGAATTCAGAACAGAATTTCTGAATTCTGTCTTGGATCAGACCAAAGAGATTTTTTTTAATTTTCTAGGTCAATTAGCTATATTTTAACATGATTTTAAGATTCCTTAGATCCTTAGAATGATGAGAGTAAAGTGTCCTAGGCGCCTATGGTCAATCTATGGTCTTTGAGCATTCAACCTATCATTCTTTTGAGGACTTTTTACATTAGTCCTAGTCATTCTCAAGACACAAAAATAAAAATTACATTATTACAAAATGCTTGAGATATGATCTTGGGTCTTGATGATTTGACATGTCTTCAGGAACCCGACTTGGACTATGGTCTTATCTTGAGTCTTTAATTGTATACTTTGAATTGAGCTTTCTCTTGGATAATTTTCATCATTTTGCCATGATTAAGGTGCTTTCTTCTTTAGAATCTGAAATGCTAAAGCACTTGAACACATTTATTAGTATCTTAAATTTCATTTAATTATTGTGTTATTATCAAAATTAGTAGGGGTACCCTAGGTTGTAACCTTGAGGTTAATAGGGTCGAACCCGGGTTGGGTTACCTACGTACTCACAAGGGTGAGATCAGACCGAGCGTAATTCTAGCACATGAGCCACTGCTAAGGCTAGGGGATGTGTGTATGCACCAAGGGTGGCTAAGGGTCTAACCCGGAGGTTAGAGTTTGGTTGACCGAGTTTGGTTAAGTACATGGTTTAAGCCCGGTAGGCTTAAGGTTAGTCCGGTAGACTAGGGTTAGGCCCGGTAGGCCAAGGGGTAAGTCTGATAGACTTGATTTAGGCCTGGTAGGCCATAATCGGGTTTAACCAAGGTTAGGGTTGCTAATCAGGGTTAAGGGTCAAACTAACCATAAATAGGATTACTAACCACAGTTGAGGGTAATAAGAGTAAGCCTGATAGGCTGAGGTTGGGCCCAGTAGGCCAAGGGTGAGCCCGGTAGGTTAAGATATTAGGCCCAGTAGGCCAAAATCGGATTTAACCGAGATTAGGGTTGCTAACCGGAGTTAAATGGGTAAAATAACCATGGTTAGGACTGCTAACCATGGTAAAGAGGGCCAAAGTAGAATATTTTGGGTACTTTTGCAAGATTTTAAGTATTTTTAGAATTTTTCAAGGGTTAAGGGTTGTTTAACCATGGTTAAAAATTAATCAGTGTTAGGTTAACCCTAATTAAGGGTCCAGGCAGGTCAGGGTAGGCTCAGATAACATGGCAGGGCCTAGAATGGCCCCTTCTTAGTCTGGGCCCTATGCAAAGCCCATTGTACAGAAGTTAAATAATGACAGTAAAGATATTACCGCTATTACTGAAGCATTTCCTTGTGGGTTTGTAGGCCAAGGGGTTGAGTTACGGCTGAACCCAAGGGTGCTGGACCCATAGGGTTGAAAAGGGAAGTGCCAAGAGTGTTCTAGGCCTTTAGTGGGCCGAGGGATAGGTCTAGAATGGGCCCAAACTCACTATGTTTGGTATACTGTAATGGTAATAGACAGTTTATCGCCATTATGCCAATCTTGGTTTCAGGCTAAACTAACCATGGTTAAGCAGCTGGGATGATCCTATAATGACCAGGATAGATAGAGGAGGACTTGAGGAGTCAAACCATGACCCTAGAATGGACCAAGGCCCACAAAAATGGTTATAAGGCTACTGTAATCAATCATGGCCCTAGAATGGATCAGGGCCCAACAAAATCCCTACTCGCTATTCCTGAATATCTCCAGAAAATGATTTCTCCTCTACGGGGGCTGCACCAGGGTGTTCCAAGGGATCCCTCATGGCTCGAGGGAGCCCAGAAGACTAAGAAGAGTGCTGTGCACTAGGGAGCATTGATGCCAAGCTTGACAACCTCAAGGGGTTCCCAATACCTATGAGGAAGGTAAGGGGACCCCTGTCCTTGGTTTGCAACTAATGTACAAAGGAAAGAACAAAAATAGAGGATCCCTGGAATAGGACTAGGGGTCTTTACAATGCCAAAAACAAAAATGAAAGGGGGTAGGGATGCTACCTTGCTTGGCTAGCTCCATCAGTGGCTGGACACGGTGGTGATAGGCTGTGCAGCGGGGGTGCAGTTGGAGGTACGCCTTTGATGGCACCTGGGAAGTCTCATAGGTGGTTTAGGACCCTTCTAAGAGAAAACAAAGAGTTGAGAAAGCAAGGGATTGGGCTGGCTGAATCCCAACAGGGGTTCACTATGGAGTTTTTGGAGTGAAGATGAACCAAGGAGGAGGGGGGTTTAAATAGAGTTGGAGGGAGAACCAGGGTTAGTTTGGGGTTAACCACAGGCGTGCTAGACACTGTGGGGGCAGAGCACAGTGGTCTAAGAGGGGTGTCAACTGAGGAATTGCAGAAATCAGACAATGACGGTAATACTATTACTGCTATTACTAAATGAAGCCAATGAAATAATGGTGGTAATAATATTACCACCATTATCGATTTTTTTCCAAAAATGGCCAAAATTGTTTTCACTTGGCTTGATTCACTATAGTAGTTATTGCTTAAGGTAATGGTGGTAAAGATATTACCGCAATTACTGGAATTTGAAATTGGGCCAGTGGGCCCCACACCAACACATCTAAGGGCATGTGGGCCCACTGTTTGGGCCCACAGAGGTTTTAGGCTTTTGATTTGAGGGTTTTTGAGTCCTAGGATTTACCTAGGGTTATCTAGGGTTTACCTAGGGTTTTGACCAGGGTTTACTTAGGGTTTTACTAGGGTTTACCTAGGGTTAGTCCAGGGTTTTACCTGGGATTAGGGTATGTTCTAGGGTTATGCCTAGGGTTTGACCAGGGTTTACCTAGGATTTTACCAGGGTTTACCTAGGGTTAGTCTAGGGTTTTACCTGGGATTAGGGTATGTTATAGGGTTAGGCCTAGGGTTTGACTAAGGTTTACCTAAGGTTTAATCAGGGTTTGCCTTGGGTTTAGGGCTTGACTAGGGTTAGGCCTAGGGTTTGACTAGGGTTAGGCCTATGGTTTGATCAGGGTTTGCCTAGGGTTTAGATCTTGACTAGGGTTAGGCCTAGGGTTTGATCAGGCTTTGCCTGGGGTTTAGGGCTTGACTAGGGTTAGGCCTAGGGTTCAACTAGGGTTAGGTCTGAGGTTTGATCAGGGTTTGCCTAGGGTTTAGGGCTTGATTGGGACTTAGCTGGGGATAACCATGGTTAGTGGTATTAACCATTGTTAAGGCAGGGTGTAAAAATTGGGTGCTTACAGAGACCAGACGTCGATGTTTGGAGTTCATTAAACAGGTTACGTCGATATTTGGCCTTATGCAAGCTACTGTTTTTCACGTAAATGTTGAAGTTTGAAAAGTCCTGAACTTGCGACATCGACGTTTAATTTAAAACAGAAACTAAATGCAAGAAAATAACCTTGAGACGTCGACGTTTAGGATTTAGACGTCGACGTTTCATGCTAAATTCCTAAGAAAATTAATTTTTCTTTTTAAATCCATTTTTCTTTGTTTTGTAACAATATTTTAACTACCAAATTACCATTTCAAGCATCAAATAAATGTCCAAACATTATCAAGCATTCAATTTTAATTTTGAACAATGATTTTATTGATAATCTTTTTAATCATTTTTCTCATAAGGTCTTTTCAATTCACTTAGCTTAGTCATGCCTAATTCTCTCCTTAGAGTGCTAAGTCTTTCATATTGAAGAAGTTTAGTGAAGATGTTAGCTAATTGATTATTTGTATTAACAAATTCTAAAATTACATCTCCATTTTAAACAATGTCTCTTATGAAATGATACCTTATTTTAATGTGCTTTGTCCTTGAATGTTGAATAGGATTTTTGGTCATACATTTTGCGCTAGTATTATCACATTTAATAGAGATTTTGTTATAATAAAGTTTGGAATCTTCTAATTGTTGTTTCATGTACAGAGTTTGAGCATAACAACTTCCAGCAGTTACATACTTAGCTTCAGTTGTGGACAAAGCTACTAAATTTTGTTTCTTGCTAAACCATGAAACAATGGAGTATCCTAGGAAGTGGCAAGTACCACTAGTGCTTTTCTGATCAACTTTGCTCCTAGCAAAGTCAGTATCAGAATAGCTAACTAATTCTTATGAAGTATTCTTGGGATACCACAATCCTAAATCAATGGTGCCTAACAAATATTTAAATTCTTTCACAACAGTCATATGAGATTCTTTAGGACAAGACTGAAATCTAGTACAAAGGCATACACTAAACATTATATCAGGTCAACTAGTAGTTAAATAAAGCAAGCTACCAATCAAACCTCTATATTGTTTTCTTCAATACTTACTCATTTTTCATCATTGTCAAGCTTTGTGGATGGACTTATTGGAGTGTCACTTTCTTTGGAGTTGTCCATCCCAAATTTTTTGATAAGTTTCTTTATATACTTGACTTGGTTGATAAAAGTTCATTCATTGGTTTGCTTTATTTGAAGTCCGGGGAAGAAATTCAGTTCTCCCATCATACTCATTTCAAATTCATCATGCATAGTCTTAGAGAACTCTTGACATAGAATTTCATTAGTAGACCTAAAAATGATATCATCAACATAGATTTGTACAATAACCATATCTTTATTTTTGGTCTTTATAAATAAGGTTGTGTCAATTTTTCCTCTAATGAAACTATTTTCAAGCAAAAATCTACTAAGTCTATCATACCAAGCTCTAGGAGCTTGTTTTAATCCATATAATGTTGGATATTATGCCCTAAAAAGTCATTTATATTCTAAGATTTTTATTGATTAGATTAATAAATACATATTTTTTTATCTATTGTGAGTTCATCATGGGTAATTGACCAAGATCATGAGATGATCTATACAATATGAGATATTGAACAAGGTTTCTTTTAAGAGATTAGTACAATGTCAATATTTCTTTTCTAGTCCACAAAATTAGGACAGGTCAAACGAATCTCATCTAGAATCTTGGAAAGGGGATTCATGGCTATCTACATAATAAAATAAAGCATAATTAATTACATTATTTTTCACACATATATTCATTAGATTTTGAGATTTTAAATCTGCGATGACCCTCTCATCTTTTTTAAAATTTCATAATTCCCTTCATTATATGAAATTAGGAAATAAACTTTTTATTTCAGATGAGTATTAGGATCCTCGTAATACACGTGTAATCTTCTATTTTAGGATAGTACTACACATGCACTATAAGGTGAATAATAACTATCAATCACTGAACATCTCATGCATAACTGCTTATGTAAATTAGTGATTCCTAATTTTTTTGCAACCTCCAAGGACAACATGACTATCACTGTTTCAGCCGCCATGTTTCCTTGTTTAAGTGAAATCCATTATTCTAGTTCGTGATATGATCAAGTAAGGTTGTGCCCCCATTTTAGTTGACACTTCTTATCAAGCCATACTCAAACTTATCTACAATAGAAATAAGGCTCTAGGAGTTTAATTCAGATTGAATTATGTCAATACCTTTTGGCAAGACAAGACTCGGGCTAATTAATTCTTAGTCTTATTGATAATGGAAGGCCATACAATTAATAATCCCATTTAGTATCACTTAATATTTTTCCTGAAGGGAATAAAATAATTATGCATAAACATCATATAAATATTCATCATATGAATTATGAAAATTTTCGATAACAGGATTATCAAGGAGTGATTAACTCCCACTAGCCTTCACAAGGAGTTTTGACTTTATAGTCAAAAACTACTCATCCCTATAACCTTAGGGTATTTGGATGTCAGTTTAGTGATCCATCTTACTTATCAACCTTTAACAGTGCTCAATGTCTTTTCAGACAGGATTATCCAAAAATCTTATAAGTAAAGGTTTTACATAAAAATCTCCGCATGGATCACAAACTCCACATCTAAAAGAGTACTAATAATGTGTTGTGTCTAAATATAAACAATTTACAACTAAACACAACTCATAAATAGGGGTATAATCCAATTATCCTAAATTATCATAAAAAATGATAATCACAATTATCTAAGCTTCCGGGCTTAAAAGAAATATTATTAATCATCACATGAACAATAATATTATAATCTCACAATAGGTCCACAAAAATCATACGACCTTATTTAATTACAACAAAAGAATTAAATAAAGTCCTACAACTATTGAAGATCTCCTATCTCACAATGGTTCTCCGGGAAATTGCTTTGGTTGATTTACTCCACCATAAATCAGCAACCCTATTCTAAAAATAGAAAAAGGGGGGGGGGGGGGGGGGGGGGGGGGGAGGGAAAGAGAAGGAGGTATGATTTGTGGAACCCATCCAACACATACAATAATAATTATTTATCATGATAATATAATACATTATTATTTTACGCTAGCCCGGGGCTCTCGAGAATAAATTAAATAATTTAATTTAATATGCTAAAAAGGATCTCTAAATCCTTAAAGACTTTAACCAAATTTATATCTCTATATACATATCCCTATTTAAATTTCGAGAGGTTTTGAAATCATCTAAAACTAAAATTAGTATCACACTAATTTACAAGGGCTTGATTACTCCCTCAATAACTAGAGGGGGATCCCTTAAACCCTAGGTATTTAATGATTATCAAATCATCAAGTTATGATTATTAAATCATCAAGAATCAAAACGATTCATTTCATAGGGTAACAGAAATTCATAGGGGGTCATATCTTGATATAAATTATGATTAAAAACAATAAAATCAAATAGAAGCATAGCCAAGGCTCTGATACCCCTGAAAGTATGCCTCTTTTTAATTTTAAAAAACTGTTTTTGGGTGACATACATTGAATCCCTAGATCTGACTATAGTTCTAATTGATTTTATTCAATGAAGGATAAAATAAAAATCACCTTTGCGACTTTGATATTGATAAGTCAAATCCACGTTATAAAATGATGCCCACAAAACTTTGCAAGTGTAAAATCTCCTTCGCGATTCACATGAACCTTTTTTTTCCTTTAAATCTTTCTCTAATGGAAGCTAATGGCCATTTCAATTCACGCTCTACGATCTTTTATTCTTTTCTTGAACTCAAGATCCTTTATTGATTAACAAGATTGGTTCTGCTTTTGTTCAAGATCCAAACTAGGATCTAGAGTTAGAGAAGAGGGAGAAGAGAAAATGTTGGGGGAGTAATTTTACTCCAAGGGGTGGACGTGTCACACCCCAAAACCCACCCTATGAGTTAGAGTGAATCTTAAACGAGACTTGACATGACTTGACAACCCATCCGGCAAAAGAGAGTCAGAGCATGCAATAGCGGAAGCGAATACATGATACAGCGGAAGCAAAATATCAATTTCATATATATATATATATGGGAAGGGATCCGGGGACATATGAAATTAAACATATATGTTCACATATACTTGCAATCGTATGATCCAAAGATCCAACGGTTGTAATTACAAGTCTTTTTATGTGCGAGAGGGTAGTTTGGGAAATAGTATTTTTTAAAAATCATCTCCTTGTTCATAGGAGAATCTTTCGCAAGTAGCCTCTCTCTCTCTCTCAAGGCAAAACCCAGAATTTCTCACAGACCCGTTACCCTAACTTGGTTTGAAATAATGCCTAGGTATGAAATAGGGAAATTAACATTTTGAATTTGATAACCGAAACGGTTTTGAGGAAACTCTTGTTTGGGTCGATCGAAATTATCGATTGGGATGGCGATCTTACCATGAAATTTCGATTGAGGTCGATAAGGGATTGATGACTATAAGTTGCATAGATTAAGAAAAATACATAACAGATTCTAAAAAAATGAAATCTGGGGTTGTGGAGGTTTGGGAAAGATCTGAGGTACTCTTGTAAATTTTTGGGGCATGTTGATTCTGCAATCATTTGCAAAAGAAAGAACACGAAGCTCTATCTCTGTTTCCCTCTCCTTACTTTGTTCTCTCTCTTTCACTATTTTGATTGTCTGCGGAAATACATTGAAAAAATCTGATTTTACTTTTAAATTTTTGACCTCCTTCATGAGAATGCAAGCCATTGGATTTGAGTCTCCAAGGTCCTAAAAATAATTAATCGTAATCCATCTTCAACCCTGATTCTGGCCAAATGCCATTAATCAAGGAATCCATGAGATAGAGAGAGAGAGAGAGAGAGAGAGAGAGAGAGAGAAAGGAGCAGATGGATTTTAAAAAAAAATATATCATTTCCTAAACTTCCATCTCCCACATAAAAGGACTTGTGATTACATTCGTTGGATCTTCGGATCGTATGGTTGCAAGCATATGTGAACATATATGTTTAATTTCATATGTCCCCGGATCACTTCCCTATATATATATATAACCAAGTATCCCAAGTTATGTACACATACAAAAGACAGGGTGGACATGCCCACCACAAAATATACAAGTATCTCTCCCTCGCCAAATCTCAATATTCACTAGACATAATTTAGATAGGGCCATTCCCCCCATCCTCACCATGAGGCTCACAAGCTGGAGCCTCTTTTATGTATTCCTCTTCCTCCCATGGACCGGGAGCGCATATGTCAAAAGGAGTAGTCGCTCCACTAACACTTGCCGACATAAAATGTACGACTGAGTATTGAAACACTCAGCTGGTACTCACTACTAACCAATAAGTCATAGAAGCAGTGCATAATAATAATAATAAGTAGAACAACAAACAATAAACAATAATAATAAAGTAATAAGTAGTGAATATTCATGCATGCTTGAATCATGAACAGTAAAACTTCGGTAAATCATCGTATTCTTGTCTTGACTTGTTTTCTTAAATTTTAAAACTAGTTTTCATGCTTGTGAGAACTTGTCTTGTCCCTTGTCTTGTCATGTCTGGTTTCTTGTGAAAAAATTGCTTTAATGCGGATGCAAATGCATGAATGCTTGTCATGACATGAGTATGCACATGCTTGCTTGCTTGAAATTAAATGTGCTTGCTTATCATGCATGCTTGGGATGTTAGTGCCCTTGAATGACTTGCAGTCGGGAATGTAAACTCCCTTCAGTGAAACATGTCAAACTACTTGAAATTGGGTGTATAAACTCCCTTAAGTGAAAATGCAATAGAAGCAACTTGAAGTCAGGTGCAAGCACCCTTCATGGAAACATGCATGCTTGAAAGGCGCACTAACATCTTGCTTGTCCTTGTGAAAAATGGGGTAAGACATACCCGACGATATGCCCTACCTTTTTACCAACCCTTACGTTTGGACTTGTCATGGTATTCGTGAATCGAGTCATTTTATTCTTTGTCTCTTGAAATTAAAACTCGGTGTTCATGCTTGAAAATCCTAATTCATGATCTACATGTCGTGTTCGTGAATCGTGTACAATTCAACGAATGAAATAAATGAACATAGCATTTCAAGGCAACAATTAATTGAAAGCAAGTAAATCTACAATCCTGCTTTTCTAGAAAGCGAGTAAAGCTCATTTCATCCAACATACCATGTGTGTTTATTATGTGCACAATGCCCTTCCCATTTTTCCCATCACATCTCAACCATTCATGGCATCCATTCACAAAATCCATCTCATATCATGTGATCACATTCAATGCACTATAACAAGGTCGTTTAGAGTGGCCATTGCTCGGAAAAATGATCTTTTTATTCTCATTCCAGCATTGATAGTTTGGGAGATTTGGATAGAGCGATGCAAGAGGAAACATGACTCTAAGGCGAGAAATACTAGAGTCATCATCTCCTTTATAACTAAAAAGGTTTGTGCTATTCACTCTGCATATGAGAATAATAAATTTGACTTATCTCCTTTATCTTCTACTAGAGTTCATTCGCTCAACAAATTCAGGGTGGTAAATATTAAATGGATATATCCACCTCGGTCCAAATACAAGTTGAATGTTGATGGGGCATCCAAAGGTAACCTTGGTAATGCGGGAGGAGGGGGTATTATTCGAGATCATAATGGTAATTTTGTTGCTGGTTTTTTCTCGCACTATGGGACTTGCTCTAATTATACATTAGAAACTTGTGCTCTTTTAGATGGATTAAATCTTTATAAGAGCCTTCATTTAGAGGATGTGATTATTGAATCGGATTCTAAGAGCATGGTAGATGAGTGGAATGGCAAAGCTGATGGATTTTGGAAGAATTGGTACTGGAATAAATAGATCAAGATTCTTATGACGAATAACTTTTCTTTGCATCACATATTTAGGGAAGCAAATACTGTGGCTGATGAGTTGGCTAATATGGGGTGTGATAGAATGCATTCGGGTACTTTTCATAGCCATGATAATCTCCCTGGGAAAATTAAAGCTCTGATTCAGTTGGATAAAATGGGAGTTGGAAGCCTCAGACATATTAGATTTTAAATTTGCTTTTGCTTTATTGAGTTTATAGGGGTAAGGTTTTATGTCCCCCCCTGTTTTTATTTTTGTTGGTTGTTTTGTAGGGGTAAGGTTTATGTCCTCCCCAATTTGTTTTTTATTTAGTCTTTTGTAGGGGTTAGGTTTTGTCCTCCCCTTGGTCTTTGTAGGGGTAAGGTTTATGTCCCCCCCATTTTTATTAATTAATAACCGGTAGGGGTCTGCCAGATCCCCCACTCCCTCTGAGTGGCTTTAATTAAAAAAAAAATTGAAAATTTTAGGGAAAAGCAAGAAAATGGAGAAACACAAGTAAGAAAGGGAAGAAAACGTGGCAAGTTGGGAAATAGGGGTACCGACCTTCAAATGAGGAAGAAATCCCAAGCAAATGGTCGTGGAAGTTGTTGTTCGTACTTGAAGGAGGTCCTCCTTGCATGCCTTGCCTTGGATTTGAAGAATCCATGGATTTGGGGATGATCTAGGTCACCCAATGTTCAATTATCTCACTCAAGAATGAGAACCCTCTCTTGGGAACCTAGGTTTCCTCCTTTCTCTCTCAAAAATTCCCTCTCTAAGTGTTGGAACCCTTGGACCCCTGAAAATTGGGTATATATAGTGTTAGGTAGTGAAAAACCTAAAAAAAAAATGTGTCTGTGCGATCTCGCTCAAGCGGGCTTGGGTCTCGCTCGAGCGGGCTGCTCCTTGGACTTAAAAACGCAATTTTGGCCGAGTTCGCTCGAGCGGGCTTGGAGCTCGCTCGAGCAGGTTTTTCTACAAAAACACGATTTGGTATTTCAGCCATAACTCTTGACTCACTTATCGGATTTTGACGATTCAACTTGCGTTGGACTCGTCATTCAAAGTGGAAATGAGCTCTAATTTTTTAATTACCTAAATGAGCTCTAAATCCAACTGGTCTGGAAATGAATTTCAGCAGCCCGAATTTTCAACAGACTTGACTATGAAAATTCAACGTTTGACTGAACTCCGACTCAAAATATGGAAAAATGATAAACATGAACCTCAAAGAGGGTTCTAATAAATTTCAAAAAATTCAAGAATCACTCGATTCTGATAAGTGGTGACAAAAGTAAAGCTTCTTAAAGTTGAGGGTAATGTTATGATATTTCCATTCTTAACACTTAGAGTATTTTATGCACTACTCCTTCATCTCAAACATCCATAAGCATAAGAAAATACTCTTAGGGGTTTAATACATGCCATAACATATTATCTAGGTCCAGGGTTCTACATCCTCCCGCTTATAGAAATTTTGTCATCGAAATTTGGACGATACATACATGTACCAAACAACAACAAAATTTTACATGGCAATACATAACACCCTATGCAAACAACTCTGGGTATTTTTCTTTGACTTCAGCCTTGTGCTCCCATGTGGCCTCTTCTCTAGCATGATGTTGCCATTGAACGAGAACCAATGGAATTATTTTGCTGCGCAACACTTGATCTCTCCGATCCAAGACTTGAATCGGCTTCTCTACTAGTGTGAGATCCTCTTGGATTTCCAACAGTTCATGGTCAATCACGTGCGAAGGATCGGAGATGTATTTCTGGAGCATTGACACATGAAACACATTATGAACTACCGCCATGTGAGTGGGCAGAGCAACCCGATACGCAACTTCACCGACTCTAGTGATAATTTCAAATGGTCCAACATATCGAGGATTGAGCTTGCCCCTCTTGCCGAACCTCATGATCCCCTTGTTAGGAGATATCTTCACAAAGACTTGATCCTCAACATGGAATTCCAAGTCCCTACTGCAAGTGTCCGCATAGCTCTTCTAACGATCCTGGGCAGCTTTCAACTGATCCTGGATGATCTTGACCTTATTCGCAGTCTGCTCAATCAACTCAAGACCCAACACTTTTCTCTCTCCCACTTCATCCTAGTGGAGAGGAGACTTGCAACTTCGCTCATACAAGGCCTCAAATGGTACCATCTAGATGCTCGCCTGGTAGCTATTATTGTATGCGAACTCCACCAAAGGCAATTGCTTTTCTTAGCTGCCCTTGAAATCTAACATATATGCCCGAAGCATATCCTCAATAATTTGGTTCACCCTCTCGGTCTGCCCATCCGTTTGTGGATGAAAGGCGGTGCTAAAGTCTATTCAGGAACCCATGGCCATCTGAAAGCTCTTCCAGAACCTGGATGCGAATCTTGGATCCCGATCTAATACAATGCTGACTGGCACCTCGTGCAACTGAACCACTTCCTTGATATATAATGCCGTTAACTGGTTTGAGTTGAACGTAATCCGATAGGGCAAGAAATGCCTAGACTTCATCTGACGGTCCACCACAAACCATATTGCATCTGAGTTCTTGGCCGTCCGTGGCAAGCTAACAATGAAGTCCATGGAAATGTGCTGCCACTTCTACTCGGGAATAGGGAGAGACTGCAATAGAGCCACCGGTGTCATGTGCTCTGCCTTCACTTGCTGACACACCAAGCTCCAGGATACATACTTTGCAACATCCCTCTTCATGTTTTGCCACCAGAAATGCCCCTTGAGGTTCCGGTACATCTTCGTACCCCCAGGATGCACTGTATACTTAAAACGGTGGGCTTCATCCAGAATCTCTCTCCAGAGATCTACATCAGCCGGGACACAAAGTCTACCCTTGAACGTGATTGCCCCATCACCGTTCGTGGCGAACTCATCCATTCCTTTGCTAACTGCCTTGTCACGGAAAGCAAACAACTCAGCATCTGCTACTTGCAACTCCCAGATCCGATCTAAGATGCACAGCTTCATCGTGATATTTGCCATCAATGGCCCATAAGTAGGAGGACTGAAACTAATGTCGAGGTTGGAGGCATCCTCCAATAACTTCCACTCTCGAACCATTATTTATGCAACAAGCCCATGTGACTTCCTACTCAATGCATCCGCCACCACGTTTGCCTTACCCGGGTGGTATTGGATGGAGCACTCATAATCTCACAAATTCTACCAATCTTCTTTGCCTTAGATTCAGCTCTTTCTGGGAAAATAGATACTTCAGACTTTTGTGGTCCATGAACACTTCAAACTGCTCCCCATAGAGATAGTGCCGCAAAATCTTCAAGGAAAAAACAGTCGCGGCGAGTTTCAAATCGTGAGTGGGATAATTCTTCTCATGCCCCTTCAATTGCCTTGAGGCATAGGCAATGACTTTACCATGTTGCATAAGAACATGTCCTAGCCTAATATTTGAGGCATCACTGTAAACTACGAATCCACCACGCCTTGATGGCACTATAAGGACTGGGGCTTTAGTGAGCCGTTTCTTCAATTTTGTGAAGCTTGCTTCACCCTTATCGCTCCACACAAACTTGGCATTCTTCCTGGTCAAATATGTGAGTGGTGCTGCTAAACTGGAGAACCCCTCGACGAATCTCCGGTAATAGCCTACCAAACCAAGGAAGCTCTGAATCTCTATGACACTTTTGGGCCTTGCCCAACTCATGATTGCCTCAATCTTCAATGGGTTAACTGAGATACCCTCTGCAGATACAACGTGGCCAAGAAATGCCACTTTCTCTAACCAGAATTCACACTTGCTCAATTTAGCATATATCCTATGCTCCCTCAACGTCTCTAGAGCCAGGCGGAGGTCTTGCACGTGATATTCCCTTGTCTGGGAATACACCAAGATGTTTTCAATGATCACAATCACGCATCAATCCAAGTACGGCCGGAACACCCGGTTCATTAGATCCATAAAGGCTGCCGGCACATTCCTAAGAACTCGTAATGCCTATATCAAGTCCTGAATGTAGTTTTGGGAACATCTTCTGCCTTGATCCTCAATTGGTGGTAGCCGGATCGAAGGTCGATCTTAGAGAAATACCTTGCTCCCTTTAACTGGTCGAACAAGTCATCAATCCTGGGCAACGAATAACAGTTTTTCACAGTGACCTTGTTCAACTACCTATAATCAATGTACAAACGCATTGAGCCATCTTTCTTCTTAAAAAATAGCACTGAGGTACCCCATGGTGAGACACTCGGTCTAATGAATCCTAGGCTTTGCAGTTCTTCCAACTGCACCTTCAAGTCCTTGAGTTCAATCGGGGACATCTTATAAGGAGCCCTAGAGATCAAAGCAGTGCCCGGCGCAAACTCTATCATAAATTCGATCTCTCTAGCTGGAGGCAACCTAAGTAACTTTTCTGGAAATACGTCCAGAATTTCACTCACCACCAAAATGGTAGATGAGTCTTTTACCTCCGGGTTTGCTAGACTTAACGTCGTCAAATGGGCGATGTCTTTACTCCTCAATCCTCTGAAATGGAATGGATTTCCTTTCACTAGCTTGAAATACACCATCTTCTCAAAGTAAGCCACATGCCCATGGTGAGCGGCTAGCCAATCCATCCCTAGAATGACATCAAAGTCTTAGAATCCAAGGATAATAAGATCGACTGCAAGCTCGTGGCTCCCAACCTGAACTACACTGCCTCTATACACTCTGCTTGCTACAACGGTCTTGTTGAGCGGAGTCGAGATGGACAACCCCGGTTCCAACTGACTAGATTCTGCGGAAAGACCCTGGGAGAAACTCAGTGAGATGAATGAATGTGTCGACTCGGTGTCAATCAACACCCGAGCCAAATACTCATTGACTACTAATGCTCCTAAAATTCGTACTAACTAGAATCAATCCATGCAGCAAGTATATATATATATATATATATATTTATATATAGCGTGCGATATATGACATGCAAGTAAAACACAACAACAATCATCAATGATCTAATAAAACATTAAATACATACCTTGCATGACATCATCTGATGCCCATGCATCTCCCTCTGTCAGAGTGAAGACTCGCCCCTATTTCACCTGGTGAGGTGGAAGTGTAGACCTTGTAGGATGGGAGGACCCCTGGTAGGATGCTACTGGTCGAGCTGGGGGCCTACTCCCCTGAGATTGGCCTGGTAAGTTCCTGCTCAGGCAATCCCTGATCATGTGGCCCTGATGACCACAATGAAAGCATCCTCCTCATGCCTTCCAGCAATCTCCAGCCGGATGCCTTCTACCACAGAGAGGGCAGATCTCATATATGAACACTGGGGCTACTGGAGGAGCAGGTCACACAACCCAAGTAAATGTTGGGCGCGAAGCCTGAGGTCTAGGTGCCTAGGGCATATAAGGCCGTGGAGCTGGCCACGAATACTGATATGGGGCAATCCTTGCCCTCTTCTTCGGTGGTGCCAAGCTGCTGGATTGGCCTCTCGCCAAATCCCTCTTCCTCACGAATGCCTTCGAGTTGGTCTCAACCAACAAGGATTTATCCACTACCTTTGCATAGGTGGCATTCTTGAACATAGAGACCCTGTCTATGATAAAGTCCTTGAGGCTCTGCTCAAACCTCCTCCCCTTCATTGCCTCCGTGGCAATCATGTAAGGCGCAAAGCGTGAAAACTCTGCGAACTTGGCCTCATACTCGGCCACCAACATTGAATCCTGTACAAGGGTGATGAATTCCCTTTTCTTCTTCTCTCTGGCTCCCACTGGGAAATACTTCTTGTAAAATACATCTATGAACGCTCCCCAAGTCCATGGCTGACCCTGTCTGGTCAGATCCCTAGTCCTCTTCACAGATCTCCACCAATGATATGCTTCTCCTTCCAACATGAAGGTGGCCAATACCACTCTCTCCTCCTCAGTAGGAGATAACACTGAAAAGATCTTCTCTAATTGCCAAATCCATGACTCAGCTGCCAATGGATCAACACTCCCATGAAATGTAGGAGGCCTCATCCTCCTAAATGCCTCCACTCCTGCTGAGCAAGGTACCGGAGTAGGCACAGGTGTAGTAGTAGGAGGAGGTGTAAGTGCTGTAGGCGGTGGAGTAGCCTGCCTAGCCACCAGTATGGCCAGTGTTTCTGCTATTGAGCCTAAGACCTGTGTAAGGTCAAGCTGCTCATCCCCAGATGGAGACAGAGAAGATCCACGAGTGTGGTATCCGCAACCCCGCGAGCCACGTCTCATGACTAGTGTCCTGAGAACAATAGCACACATGAGTCTAACTTGGAACTACAATTTATAAGCTTCAAACTTCACAATAGTTCAGATATTACTAACATGGTATAGTAATTATCATATACATCATATCAAGCCATCAGAGTATTTATAATACACTTAGGGTTCTAGCGTTTCTAGACACATACTTGGTTGGACTCAACCATTTTGGACCAAGACTAAGAGTTAGTCTATACTTGGGATACGACTCTCTTCTTGACCTTAATGCTCTGGTTAAGTCGTGATACCATTTTCTAAGTGACCATAATGACCTAAAGCCTAGGCTTTGATACCAAACCTATCGCGCCCCAAAACCCACCCTACGAGTTAGAGTGAATCTTTGACGAGACTTGACATGACTTGACAACCCATCCTGCAAAAGAGAGTCAGAGCATGCAATAGCGGAAGCGAATACATGACACAATGGAAGCAAAATATCTTTTTCATATATATATATAAACAAGTATCCCAAGTTATGTATAACATACAGAAGACAGGGTGGACATGCCCACCACAAAATATACAAGTATCTCTCCCTCGCCAAATCTCAATATTCACTAGACATAATTTAGATAAGGCCATTCCCCCCCCCCCCCATCCTCACCATGAGGCTCACCAGTAGGAACCTCCTCTACGTATTCCTCTTTCTCCCATGGACCAGGAGGGGATATGTCAAAAGAAGCAGTCGCTCCACTAACACCTACTGACATCAAATGTATGGCTGAGTATTGAAACACTCAGCGGGAACTCACTACTAACCAACAAGTCATAGAAGCAGTGCATAATAATAATAATAATAATAATAATAATAATAAGCAGAACAACAAACAATAAACAACAATAAGTAGTGAATATTCATGCATGCTTGAATCATGAACGGTAAAATCTCGGTAAATCATCGTATTCTTGTCTTGACTTGTTTTCTTAAATTTTAAAACTAGTTTTCGTGCTTGTGAGAACTTATCTTGTCCCTTGTCTTGTCATGTCTAGTTTCTTGTGAAAAAATTGCTTTAATGCGGATGCAAATGCATGAATGCTTGTCATAACATGAGTATGCACATGCTTGCTTGCTTGGAATTAAACGTGCTTGCTTATCATGCACGCTTGGGATGTTAGTGCCCTTGAACGACTTGAAGTTGGGAGTGTAAACTCCCTTTAATGAAACATGTCAAACTACTTGAAGTCAGGCGTATAAACTCCCTTCAGTGAAAATGTAATAGAAGCAACTTGAAGTCCGGTGCAAGCATCCTTCATGAAAAAATGCATGCTTGAAAGGCACACTAACATCTTGCTTGTCCTTATGAAAAATGGGGTAAGACATACAAGAGGATATGCCCTACCTTTTTACCAACCCTTACGTTTGGCCTTGTTATGGTGTTCGTGAATCTAGTCATTTTTATTCTTGTTCTCTTGAAATCAAAACTCGGTGTTCATACTTGAAAATCCTAATTCATGATCTACATGTCGTGTTCATGGATCGTGTACAATTCAACGTATGAAATAAATGAACATAGCATTTCAAGGCAACAATTAATTGAAAGCAAGTAAATCTACAATCATGCTTTTTTAGAAAGCAAGTAAGGCTCATTTCATCCAACATACCATGTGTGTTTATTATGTGCACAATGCCCTTCCCATTTTTCCCATCACATCTCAACCATTCATGGCATCCATTCACAAAATCCATCTCATATCATGTGAAAATTTTAGGGAAAAGCAAGAAATGGAGAAACACAAGTAAGAAAGGGAAGAAAATGTGGCAAGTTGGGAAATAGGGGTACTGACCTTCAAATGGGGGAGAAATCCCAAGCATATGGTCATGGAAGTTGTTGTTCGTACTTGAAGGAGGTGCTCCTTGCGTGCCTTGCCTTGGATTTGAGGAATCCAAGGATTTGGGGATGATCTAGGTCGCCCAATTTTCAATTCTCTTACTCAAGAATGAGAAACCTCTCTTGGGAACCTAGGTTTTCTCATTTTTCTCTCAAAAAGTCTCTCTCTAAGTGTTGGAACCCTTGGACCCCCGAAAATTGGGTATATATAGTGTTAGGTTAGTGAAAAACCTAAAAGAAACGTGTTTGTGCAATCTCGCTCGAGCGGGCTGCTCCTTGGACTCAGAAACGCAATTTTGGTCGAGTTCGCTCGAGCGGGCTTGGAGCTCGCTCGAGCAGGTTTTTATGTAAAAACACGATTCGGTATTTCAGCTATAATGTTTGACTCGCTTATCGAATTTTGACTATTCAACTTGCATTGGACTCATCATTTAAAGGGGAACAATTTTGTGTCTGATAGACAAAACCTAATTCTAAGTTTTTAATTACTTAAATGGGCTCTAAATCCGGCTGGTCTGGAAATGGGTTTTAGCAGCCCGGATTTTCAACAGATCCAACTACGAAAATTCAATGTTTGACTCAACCCCGACTCAAAATATGGAAAAATGATAAACATGAATCTCGAAGAGGGTTCTAATATCTTTCCAAAAATTCGAGAATCACTTGATTCTGATAAGCGGTGACAAAAATAAAGCTTCTTAAAGTTGAGGTTAATGGTATGATATTTCCATTCTTAACACTTAGAGTATTTTATGCTCTACTCATTCATCTCAAACATCCGTAAGCATAAGAAAACGCTCTTAGGGGTTTAATACATGCCATAACATATCATCTAGGTTCGGGGGTCTACAGGACGTCCCACCCATTATATAGAGCCCTTGGATTGCTTGTTTGCAATCCAAGACTATTCTCTCTTATTCTAATCCAATTAGAATTCCTCAAAAGATTCGTTAATGATAATTCCCAATTAATTAGGATTTATCTTAGTAAGAAACTAACCTTATCCATTAGTAACAAACTAATCTTATCCTTATCTATTAGGATAAATAATTAGTAACTAACTAATTCAATCCCAATTAAATAGGGATTCTTTAATTAGCAACCAAACAATCTAATCCATAACTATTAGGAGATAAGATCACCCAACTAACTAAAGTGATAAGATTCCACATGAAGTGGACGTCCCACCCTAGGTGGGCCCCACTTTCACATGCCCCTTTTGGGTTCTAAACCCTTGTTGGTTAAGTTATGATCTTTATCAAAATCCCCTATGGGTCCTACCCATATGGTTAATCACATGCTATGTGATTTCACTTGTTAGAGCTTCATTATACCATATAGTGATTTACTTAGAGAAATTAATTAATTTAATTAATAATAAAATTAAAAGCTTTAAGAAGGTCCTAGTGTGTGGGATCTAAAGGGATCTCCTATTTCCGATTATGGGACTAAGTACTTAACCCTTTTTGGTTAAAGCCTTGTTACTAGGAAACTGTCACGCCCCAAAATACCCCCTAGGAGTTAAGGGATACTTTAGAGGTGACTACGTGTACCTGTCAAACCATCCTGTAATGCAAGAGGCTAAACATAATATAATACAATGATAATCAGAGCGCGGAAACTAAACATAAGTGCGGAAGCATAAGCCAACTTTTTCTTTTCTTCTATTACTCCATATAGTATTCCAAGTTAACATATACTAAATACAATCAAAGTAAAGGTGGACATGCCCACCTATCAAAATACAAAAAAAGAACTCTCTAACACTCTCCTCTCAACAGTAGTCGAGGTATGGCCACACATCCAAGTCCCCATCCTCTTGAGACTGCCATGGGATAGGTGGCTCCCTCTCCTCTACATACTCCTCCTCGACCCAAGGCTCGGGGTCGAGGACATCCACGGTACCTGCCGACATAAAAGTACGGCTGAGCATGGAATACTCAGCGAGTACAAACTACTAGCTAACCGTAACAATAACGAACGCATAACAACAGTGAGCAATACAAGATATTAATTTAAAGCAATAGTGAAAGCATAAGATACATAGCCATATCTTGACATGCGTATATGAATGCAAAAACCTCGGTAAAACTCGTGCCTCGGAAACCTTTTTCGTGTCTCGGTCAAATCATGTATGTGTATCGTGTCTTGTCTTGTATTTCATGTCTTGATTTGTTATTGACTTGTATACTTGTGAGCCAGAGGCTAGCACCCTTCCTTGGGCTACCAACCTCCTTGTCGTGTTCTTGTTCCGTTTCTCTTGTGAGCCAGAGGCTAGCACCCTTCCTTGGGCTACCAACCTCCTTGTCATGTTCTTGTTCCGTTTCTCTTGTGAGCCAGAGGCTAGCACCCTTCCTTGGGCTACCAACCTCCTTGTCATGTTCTTGTTCCGTTTCTCTTGTGAGCCAGAGGCTAGCACCCTTCCTTGGGCTACCAACCTCCTTGTCATGTTCTTGTTTCATTTCATATACAAATACAATCTTGGAAAAACCCGGTTTCATGCATGCATGCGTGCTTGTCAATAGTGGTAATCATGATGACATACTTGAATGGGCGGATCACATGACTATGGCATTTCAATCCTTAACATAGTGGTATGAAAATTTAGGCAACATATAGCACATTTGAGCAATTTATCATTTCTAAGAACATTTACACAATTTCTATTTCCATTTTCTTCATTAAGTCCATTTATCCCTTGTTTAGTCATTTTATCAAACACCCGGTGGGCCACATTTCTTAGTCCTTCCATTTCCCTTATTTAGTGCGTATTTTTCATCAAGACATCAAGGTACATTCGTTATTTGTAAAGTGCCCATCTTCCATTTTCCTTTTCACACATCACACAACATCCATACGGCATCCAATCGCCTCAATCGACATCCCATCCACACATTTATTCCATTCCCCTTATCTTGTTTATATTTGTTCAGTTAATACAATGCATAGGGAAGGAAAAGCATAATATATATAATCACTATTTACACTAGAAAACCTAGGTTATTGCTAGGGAAAGTTAGTAGGGTGTACTAACCTTGAATCAAGGTTTGATCTTGAAGAAACCTTGAAATAGAAGCTCTATTTGGAAGGAGGAAGCCTTTGCTTGAAGGGGACTTGAGTTGGGGGAAGAAACCTCTTTCAAAACGTGAGTGAGTGCTGCCCTAACTTGGAGAATGCACCTCCACACGAGCTTGAGTTGAAATCTTGAAGAAAACGTGCTTGGGGACGATCTAGGGTCTTCACCCCTTTGATTTCTTCTCCAAAAGCAACCTAGGTTTAGGAAACCCTTTTCTCTTCTCTCTTATCTCCCAAATCTCTCTAAGTATATTGAATGATGCCCTAAGGCTCGGGCAAGCCTTAAGGAGAAAGGGTTTAACCCCCAAAAGATGATAAAGCCCTTACTGAAATTTCTGCAAAAACGCGAAGACCGAGCGATCGGTGGTTATGACCGATCGATCGGTTGCCTACCGAGCGATCGGTGTTTATGACCGATCGATCGGTCAAAAACTCACTCTCTGGAAAATTTCCCCATACAAAATTTCTGACCGTGCGATAGCTACCGATCGATCGGTTATGGACCGATCGATCGCTGACTGGACCGAGCGATCGGTCTTCTGTATGTCTGGACTGTTTTGACCATATCTTTTGACTCGTTTGTCGGATTTCGACGATTCAACTTGCGTTGGATCCGTCTTTCGAAAACGGACATTTCTGACGTTTCGGAATTTCCGATTTATCCCTTATTTATTAATTAGACTATAAAAATGGCCAATTAGCTATGAAGGTGGTATTCATTAAGGATGAAAAAGTCTGGGGTGCTACATTCTCCCCCCCTTACAAAAATTTCGTCCTCGAAATTTGGACAATGCGTGCTTTACAATTTAAACAACTTAGCATAACAATTTGAAACAAAATTACAAGTCATACATAAAATCATTCAAATAACTCGGGGTACTTCGCCTTGACTTCGGCCTCACGTTCCCATGTAGCCTCTTCTCGAGCGTGATGTTGCCATTGCACGAGAACTAGCGGAATAGTCTTGTTGCGAAGTACTTGGTCTCTTCGATCCAAAATATGAACCGGCTTCTCAACCAAAGTGAGATCCTCTCGAATCTCAACCGGATCAAGCTCGATGACGTGAGAAGGATCCAGGATGTACTTCCGAAGCTGGGAGATATGAAACACGTTGTGGACCGCCGCCATGTGAGCGGGCAAAGCAACATGGTAAGCCACCTCGCCAACTCGAGTAATGATCTCGAACGGACCCACATATCTCGGGCTAAGCTTGCCTCTCTTCCCGAATCGCATAACACCTTTGGTCGGTGAAATCCTTACAAACACAAAATCACCGACTCGGAATTCAAGATCCCTCCTTCGGTTGTCGGCATAGCTTTTCTGTCTATCTTGTGCAGTCTTTAACCTCTCCCGGATAAGCTTGACCCTATCCGCGGTTTGTTCAATTAACTCGGGGCCCAAAATCTTTCTTTCTCCCACTTCATCCCAATACAACGGGGATCTACAACTCCTTCCGTACAAAGCCTCGAAAGGCGCCATTTGTATGCTTTCTTGATAACTATTGTTGTAAGCGAATTCCACTAAAGGTAGGTGATCTTCCCAACTTCCCTTGAAGTCTAGCATACATGCTCGGAGCATATCTTCAAGAACTTGATTCACCCTCTCGGTTTGCCCGTCGGTCTGTGGGTGGAAAGCTGTGCTAAAGTCTAACCGGGAGCCCATTGCACCTTGAAAACTTTTCCAAAACCTGGATGTGAATCTTGGGTCTCTATCCGACACAATACTCACTGGCACCCCGTGTAATCGGACTATTTCCTTGATGTATAGCTCCGCTAACTGATTGGAGTTGAATGTAGTCCGGTACGGTAAGAAATGAGCGGACTTCGTGAGTCTATCAATAACTACCCATATAGCATCGGTCTTCTTGACCGTCTTCGGCAACCCCACGATAAAGTCCATAGAGATATGTTCCCATTTCCACTCGGGAATGGGGAGAGACTGCAAAAGTCCAGCCGGTCTCCTGTGTTCGGCTTTGACTTGTTGGCACACCAAGCATTTAGACACATACTCCGCTATTTCTCGCTTCATGTTCCGCCACCAAAAATGCTTCTTCAAGTCCCTATACATTTTGGTACCCCCGGGGTGAACGGTGTACTTGGACCGGTGAGCCTCGTACAAGATTTCTCGCTTAAGCTTCTCATCGGCTGGGACACATACTCTTCCCTTGAAAGTGATAATTTCATCTTCCCTCGCCGTAAAGTCCTTACTGCCACTTTTAACTGACTTGTCTCGGCAAGAAAGTAGTTCGGCATCCATTTCCTGCAACTCCTGGATCATGCTCAACATAAATGGCCTAACTGTGATGCTAGCCATTACCGGCCCATAGGTAGGGAGACTAAAACTGATGTCGAGGTTGGATGCATCCTCCAGCAATCTCCACTCCTTCAGCATCATATGCGCCAAAAGTCCAGTAGGCTTCCGGCTAAGAGCATCGGCTACTACATTTGCCTTGCCCGGGTGGTATTGAATGGAGCACTCATAGTCTTTCAAAAATTCTACCCATCTTCTTTGCCTCAGGTTCAACTCTTTCTAGGAAAACAAATACTTAAGGCTTTTATGATCTGTGAATACCTCAAATTGTTCCCCATAAAGATAATGTCGCCAAATCTTCAATGCAAACACAACTGCGGCGAGTTCTAAGTCATGAGTGGGGTAATTCTTTTCATGCTCCTTCAATTGTCTTGATGCGTAGGCAATGAATTTCTTATGCTGCATAAGGACACACCCAAGTCCGATATGCGAAGCATCGCTATATACCTCATAACCACCATGTCCGGATGGCACAGTAAGGACAGGGGCTGTGGTGAGGCGTTTCTTCAACTCTTGGAAACTTACTTCACATCGGTCACTCCAACTGAACTTTGCACTTTTTCTTGTCAAGTAGGTGAGAGGTGCAGCCAAACTGGAGAATCCCTCCACAAATCTCCGGTAGTAGCCTGCCAATCCGAGGAAACTACGTATCTCCGTAACGCTCTTGGGCCTCTCCCAACTCATGACTGCCTCAACCTTGGCTGGATCTACAGAAATACCCTCGGCCGACACCACGTGTCCAAGAAATGCGACTTTCTCTAGCCAGAACTCGCACTTACTCAATTTGGCATATAGCCTATGCTCTCTCAACATCTCCAGAGCAAGACGGAGGTCTCGTGCGTGATCTTCCCGTGTCTGGGAATACACCAAAATCTCATCAATGAATGCAATCACGCATCGATCCAAGTAAGATCGGAACACCCGGTTCATCAAATCCATGAATGTCGCCGGTGCATTCGTCAGCCCAAAAGGCATGACAAGGAACTCGTAATGCCCATACCGAGTCCTGAAAGCCGTCTTCTAAACATCTTCCGCCTTGATCCTTAATTGGTGATATCCCGATCTAAGATCAATTTTGGAGAAGAATCTCGCTCCCTTCAGTTGGTCAAATAAGTCGTCTATCCTTGGCAAGGGATAACGATTCTTGATAGTTACCTTGTTCAACTGACGGTAGTCTATACACATCCTCATAGACCCGTCCTTCTTCTTCACAAAGAGAACCGGAGCTCCCCACGGCGAGACACTTGGTTGGATGAAACCAAGTTATTGTAACTCCTCAATCTGCTTCTTTAATTCTTCAAGCTCTATAGGGGCCATTCTATATGGTGCCCTTGAAATCGGAGCGGTACCCGGAGCAAGCTCTATAGCGAATTCGATCTCTCTATCAGGAGGTAATCCGGGAAGTTCTTCCGGGAACACATCTAAGAACTCACTCACAACTGGAATAGCCGATGAGTTTTGTGCTTCTGGGTGTGCTATACTCAAGGCTGCGAGGCGAGCAATGTCCCTCTCTCTTAATCCTCGGAAGTGAAAAGGCTTACCCCCTTCCGGCTTGAAATTCACCATCTTTTCAAAACACGCAACATGCCCGTGATGGTTTGCCAACCAATCCATACCAAGAATGACGTCAAAGTCTAAATCTTGGAAACCCAGGACGATAAGGTCGGCTAACAATTCATTCTCCCCCACTTGAACCACACTATCCCTGAATATCTTGTCCGTATCAACCGACTTGCCGAGTGGAGTTGCAATGGTCAACTCCCGCTCCAACGGAGTAGCCTCAGTCGAAAAGCCCTTTGCAAAACTTGGGGAGACAAAAGAGTGAGTAGATCCTGTGTCTATCAACACTCGAGCGAGACACTCGTTCACTAATAAAGCGCCTGTGCGATTATGTAACTAATATCAGTAGATTTCAAATAGTAACAAGCATCATACATAGGTAACCCTTAGTATAACTAACCGCATAACAAACCACAGAAATTTTATACAACTTAAACTCAAAATTCTCGCGTACCTTGCACGACATCGTCGGATGCACGTGCGTCTCTCTCCGATAGAGCAAAAACTCGACCCTGAGTGGCTGGGCGAGGAGGCCGGGCAGACTGTGAGGCCCTCGAAGCCTGAGAAGAGCTAGGCTGAGATGTCTGCCTAATCGGGGGCCTGCTCCCCGAAGACTGAGCTGGCGATCGACGTCGGGGACAATCCCGAATCATGTGGCCCTGGTCGCCACAATGAAAACAGCCTCCTGTAGCCTTCCGACATTCCCCTACTGGATGCCTCCTTCCACAAAGGGTGCAGACATCATGTGAGTAAGTGGGAGGAGTATAACCCGTAGCCTGAGTCAATGCGGGGCGAGGAGCATACGAGGTAGCCGGGCGAAAAACCGGTGGAGTAAAAGGGCGGGGGGCCTGTGGTGCCGAGTACATCCTCTGTGACTGAGCCGGCCCTGCGGACTGATAAGACATAGTCCTAACTCTCTTCTCCCCTGAACTACTAGACTGTCCCTTCTCTATTCCTCTTCTCTTAAAGAACTCTTCGGAATTAGACTCGGCCAACAATGCTTTGTCCACAACTTCTGAATATGTCTCATGTCGGAACATTGAGACACGATCCTTGAGGTAGGCCTTCAACCCCCTCTCGAATTTCTGGGCCTTCATAGCCTCGGTAGCTATCATGTGTTGAGCAAATCGAGATAGCTCTGAGAACTTGGCTTCGTAAGCCGCTACAGACATATTACCTTGCTCCAAGATAATAAATTCAATTTCCTTCTTTTCTTTCATCCCAACCGGAAAGTATTTCTTGTAGAAAACGTCCAAGAATTCTCCCCATGTCCATTCTTGGCCTTGCCGGGTCAACTCTCGGGTCCGAAGTGCAGACTTCCACCAATGGTCGGCCTCGCCTTCAAGCATAACGGCAGCCCATGTGACCCTCTCTACTTCCGTAGGTGCCAAAACCGAGAATATCTTCTCAAGTTGCCGAATCCAACCCTCGGCAACAAGTGGATCAATGCTTCCACAAAAAGTTGGAGGCCTCATCCTCCGGAAAGCTTCTATCCCGGCTTGGGCTCGGTTAGGAGGAGCCGGTATAAGTGCCGCATTAGGCGGGGTGGCCGGTTGCCTTGCCGCCAACATAGCCAAAGTCTCGGCTATGGATGCGAATGCTTGGGCAAAGTCGGGCTGATCATCACCCGATGGAGCATCACCTCCATTACCCCTCGTGTTGTACCCGCGACCCCGGGTATTGCGTCTCATGATTTCTCCTGAGAACGACAATACAGCATGAGTCTAACTTGGATACGCATTTAGTACAATTTTTCGCAATTCACTCAATACATATTCATCAAGCACATTTAATAAGTACAACACCAATAATGTACACATGGTATATAACACAATAGCATAACATACAATCCGTGTTCCTAGTGTAGGACTCTATGTTCGGTTGAAGTTCAACCCATTTTGACTAAGACTAACTTGTTAGTCTATACTTGGAATACAACTCTCTAAGGTGATTCTAATACCTTGTTCAATCATCTAAGTGACCCTAGGGACTCTAATGCCTAGGGCTCTGATACCACTTCTGTCACGCCCCAAAATACCCCCTAGGAGTTAAGGGATACTTTAGAGGTGACTACGTGTACCTGTAATGCAAGAGGCTAAACATAATATAATACAATGATAATCAGAGCGCGGAAACTAAACATAAGTGCGGAAGCATAAGCCAACTTTTTCTTTTCTTCTATTACTCCATATAGTATTCCAAGTTAACATATACTAAATACAATCAAAGTAAAGGTGGACATGCCCACCTATCAAAATACAAAAAAAGAACTTTCTAACACTCTCCTCTCAACAGTAGTCGAGGTATGGCCACACATCCAAGTCCCCATCCTCTTGAGACTGCCATGGGATAGGTGACTCCCTCTCCTCTACATACTCCTCCTCGACCCAAGGCTCGGGGTCGAGGACATCCACGGTACCTGCCGACATAAAAGTACGGCTGAGCATGGAATACTCAGCGAGTACAAACTACTAGCTAACCGTAACAATAACGAACGCATAACAACAGTGAGCAATACAAGATATTAATTTAAAGCAATAGTGAAAGCATAAGATACATAGCCATATCTTGACATGCGTATATGAATGCAAAAACCTCGGTAAAACTCGTGCCTCGGAAACCTTTTTCGTGTCTCGGTCAAATCATGTATGTGTATCGTGTCTTGTCTTGTATTTCATGTCTTGATTTGTTCTTGACTTGTATACTTGTGAGCCAGAGGCTAGCACCCTTCCTTGGGCTACCAACCTCCTTGTCGTGTTCTTGTTCCGTTTCTCTTGTGAGCCAGAGGCTAGCACCCTTCCTTGGGCTACCAACCTCCTTGTCATGTTCTTGTTTCATTTCATATACAAATACAATCTTGGAAAAACCCGGTTTCATGCATGCATGCGTGCTTGTCAATAGTGGTAATCATGATGACATACTTGAATGGGCGGATCACATGACTATGGCATTTCAATCCTTAACATAGTGGTATGAAAATTTAGGCAACATATAGCACATTTGAGCAATTTATCATTTCTAAGAACATTTACACAATTTCTATTTCCATTTTCTTCATTAAGTCCATTTATCCCTTGTTTAGTCATTTTATCAAACACCCGGTGGGCCACATTTCTTAGTCCTTCCATTTCCCTTATTTAGTGCGTATTTTTCATCAAGACATCAAGGTACATTCGTTATTTGTAAAGTGCCCATCTTCCATTTTCCTTTTCACACATCACACAACATCCATACGGCATCCAATCACCTCAATCGACATCCCATCCACACATTTATTCCATTCCCCTTATCTTGTTTATATTTGTTGAGTTAATACAATGCATAGGGAAGGAAAAGCATAATATATATAATCACCATTTACACTAGAAAACCTAGGTTATTGCTAGGGAAAGTTAGTAGGGTGTACTAACCTTGAATCAAAGTTTGATCTTGAAGAAACCTTGAAATAGAAGCTCTATTTGGAAGGAGGAAGCCTTTACTTGAAGGGGACTTGAGTTGGGGGAAGAAACCTCTTTCAAAACGTGAGTGAGTGCTGCCCTAGCTTGGAGAATGCACCTCCACACGAGCTTGAGTTGAAATCTTGAAGAAAACGTGCTTGGGGACGATCTAGGGTCTTCACCCCTTTGATTTCTTCTCCAAAAGCAACCTAGGTTTAGGAAACCCTTTTCTCTTCTCTCTTATCTCCCAAATCTCTCTAAGTATATTGAATGATGCCCTAAGGCTCGGGCAAGCCTTAAGGAGAAAGGGTTTAACCCCCAAAAGACGATAAAGCCCTTACTGAAATTTCTACAAAAACGCGAAGACCGAGCGATCGGTGGTTATGACCGATCGATCGGTTGCCTACCGAGCGATCGGTGTTTATGACCGATCGATCGGTCAAAAACTCACTCTCTGGAAAATTTCCCCATACAAAATTTCTGACCGTGCGATAGCTACCGATCGATCGGTTATGGACCGATCGATCGCTGACTGGACCGAGCGATCGGTCTTCTATATGTCTGGACTGTTTTGACCATATCTTTTGACTCGTTTGTCGGATTTTGACGATTCAACTTGCGTTGGATCCGTCTTTCGAAAACGGACATTTCTGACGTTTCGGAATTTCCGATTTCTCTCTTATTTATTAATTAGACTATAAAAATGGCCAATTAGCTATGAAGGTGGTATTCATTAAGGATGAAAAAGTCTGGGGTGCTACAGAAACACTTTCCTATAACACCATTAGGATCATAGAATTTTATCTACGTCCTTGGACTTCCACTAATAACAATAATGTCCATTAAGACAATGTGACTAACCCCTATAAATTAGAGAATTACTTGCAGGTCTTTCTATTAAAAGATTTGTTTATATATAGATGCGTCCTTCCACTTTCAATATTGTTATAAGCTTACGGGACAATATCTTATACTGTCTGTAATCCCTAGCTTATAATGAGAACAATTTCTCTTTGATACTTTTAGTCAAACTTGGACTTTCAAAACTATTTTTAAAAACTCTTTAAAAGAAATAATAATAATTGTAAGCACCCAATTTTAATATCCTGCCCTAACCATGGTTAAGCCTATTAACCATGGTTATCCCCAGTTGAGTCTAGTCAAATCCTAGGTAAACACTAGTCAAACCCTAGTCAAGTCCTAGGACAAACCCTAAACCTAGGTAAACCTTGGTCAAGCCCTGGTCAAACCCTAGTCAAGCCCTACGCCTAACCCTAGGACAAAACCTAACCCTAGATAAACCCTGGTCAAACCTTAGGCCTAACCCTAGGTAAATCAAGGTTAAACCTTAGCCCTAACCCTAGGTCCTCCCAGGGCCCATTTCAGGCCCAAAAACCTCAAAACCGCAGCCAGACTCCCCTATGGGCCCAAACATGGGCCCACAAGTCTTTAGAACCTAGTCCAGCGGGTCCCACCTGCTTTGTTTTCAAAAATTTGAATAATGGCGGTAATGGCCATTATCAAAAATAAAAAATGCTACAATGCTTTCGGCTTAAGTGTGTGGGGGTTTAGCCATTTCTGGCAAAAACCCTAAATGGTGGTAATTGTATTACCACCATTCTCATATTGCACTAAGCTGGGAATGACGATAATATAATTACTGCCATTTTAGATCTTCTACAAATTCGCACTGGCTCCTCTCTTGGCCACCCTGGCTCACCTCCAGTTGGTTCCCCACGCCTTTGGGTATGCCTTAAGTGCCCGCAGAGTCTCCCCCAGCTCCTATAAATCCCCCCACCATCCTTAGTTCAAACCACTCCATTTTCCCTAAAGAAAACTCTGTTGCACTTTGGGCAGCCCCACTCCAACCCTAACGGACTACTGGTCTTCTACCTCAAAGCATCCTAAACCTCCCAAGGAGTCCCTTAGACCTCACTCAGGTCCACCACTCTCCACTGTAGCAGTCTCCTCTACCACGACCAGGGTTCTGTACAACCCCAAACCCCTCCTGTTCTCGGTCCAGGGTGCATTAGTGAGGTCCTAGCTATCTAAAGAGTTACCTAGGAGCTAGCCCAGGTCTCATCCAGCTCCACCACGCACCACCACCTACAACCACTGAAGCAGCTCAATCGAGAGGGTAGGGTCAACCCTACCCCTTTTTAATCTTCTGTAACTGTTGTAAGACCCCCTGGTCCTACTCCAGGGGGTCCTTTGCTTATATTTTGCATTGCTACATAGTTCCTAGCTCAAGACAGGGGCCCCCTAGCCTTCCTCATAGGCATAGGGTGGATCCCCTTAAGGCCTAACTCAAGTACAACCCCCCATACATGCATGACATCTCCCCTCAGGCTCTGGGGGACCCTCAGTCTATGAGGGATGCCCTAGAAGTTCACTGGCGTAGCCCCTAGTAGGGGAATATTGATTTCTGAAAATTTCAGGGAATAGTGGTAGAATAACCACCGCCATTCTTAACCCTCCACTTTGTAGCTTCTGTAACCATAGTTTGGTTAGGCCCTGGTCTAATCTAGGGCCATGGTTAGACTCCATTTACCTTACTTTATCTGGCCTGGTCCTTCCAGGCCCAACCCTTGATCTTAACCATGGTTAATAGGGTCATAAACTCTAGTTAGCATTATGACGGTAGTCCATCTTCTGTCATTACAGTCATCCAAATAGGGGGTGTTCAGCCCACTGTGGAGTCCACTCTAGAGCATTTTCAGGACCCACCAAAGGTCCAAGATCTTTTAGGCACTTCCCTCTTCACCCCTGTGGGTTCAGAACCCCATGGGGTCATCCCCAACTCAAGTTACAACCTCGCAAATACCTGTTAAAAATATTACTGTAATGGCGGTAATCCCATTACCGCCATTACTGACTTGCCGTGTTATGAGCTTTTGCATAGGGCTCAGATCTGGTAGGAGGCCATTGTAGGTTCTAGCATATCCTCTGGGCCCATCTTGACCCTTCTGGATCCTTAACCATGGTTAAGCAACCTTTGACCATAGAAAAATCTGAAAAATTGCTATAAAAATAAAAAATATTCTGAGATGACCAAAATGCTCTGCTTTGGCCATTTTGACTATGGTTAAGATCCCTAACCATGGTAACTTACCCATTTAACCATAGTTCCGCACCTCCTTAGCAAAAAAAAATCTCAAAAATCTCAAAAACAACCAAAAAATACTATTTCTAGACCTTTGTACCATGGTTAGCAGCCCTAACCATGGTTAGTTCCCATTTAACCCCGGTTAGTAACCCTAACCCTTAGTTAAAATCCTTTTGATCTGTTGGGCCAAATCCCTTGACCTACCGGGCTTGACCATGCCTACCTTAACTATGGTTAACAATTCTAACCATGGTTAGTTTGACCTAACCCTGATTAACACCCCTAACCTTGGTCAAACTTTGCTTATTGGGCCCAAACCTTAGTCTACCTTACAAACCCTAAGCCTACCGGGCTCATACCATCCACTTGACCAACCTCGGTCAACTTAACCCTGGTCTACTGGACTAGTCCATTAGTCACCCTTGGTATACACACACACCCTCCTAGCCTTGGCACGGGCTCATGTGCCAGAACTCGCTCGGTCTGATCTCACTCCAATGTGAGTACGTAGGCAACCCAACCCGGGTTCAACCCTAGTTTAACTTTTCTTTCTTAGATTAGTCTTATCTTAAATACTTAGGCATTTTAACAAATTTTAACATTAATTGGCTTAAACCTAGGGAGTAGGGAACTGTTGTAAAACGGAAGCCTCGGGATGCCTAACACCTTCCCCGGACTTAATCGAACCTCTTACCCTAATCTCAAATCATAGACCAAGACCTTTTCTAAATCCCGGTGGCTTATTCCTTTTGAATGAATAGGTGGCGACTCTAAACCCATGAGACTTAATCAAGGGTTCCAAAACCCGTGCTCACAGCTCTAGCGAATCTGTTGGGGAATTTGCTTAAGGTTCAACCCAGAACCTAGGTCTAAGCCAATTAACATCAAATTTGCTTAAAATGCCTAAGTATTTAACTTAATACTAATCATTTTACATCATTTGAGTGACTTGTTTACTGTGCATTCCATACATAGCATAGTAGTGTAATGTCCTATTAAACACAATAGACAAGCTTATTACTTCAACGGCTGGTGGATGATCATCCTCAGTGTCAGTGGCTTAACAGTCTTGGAGGTTTACGGAGTTACTCCTGGTGGGTGATTACCCTCAGGGAAGGATTCTGAACGCTCCCGCTTACACCAATCGTCTCTTTTTAGGGAATCGCATATACAATGTTAAGGGGGGATAAATGATCCCCCCATCCTGTTAGGAACACACTTACATCAAACCAGCATTTATACATATAGCCTAAGATAGGGTATAGTCAACAAGCAGCCCACCCAGGGAGGGTTACTCTGAACCCTAACCTACTTGTACCCTATACATGTCCCTAATCATGGTTGACTATCCAAACACATTCCACCCCGATAAGCACCCACCCAGGGGCATGTAATGAGCCAAACTTGTGCTTATAATAAAATACATCATACCCTGCTTCCAACATGACATATGAGGTTCAAATTCCAGGTAAATAGGTCTTCACCGAACCTATCCCTAACCTTGACCTGATAGGTTCTGAAATTTATCTAAATCAATGATCTCTAAGACCTAGAGGGGGGGTGAATAGGTCTATCTAATAATTTCTAACCAATTTTAATTTTTCAATTAATATGTTTAGAAATCAAAGAACAATTCACTCAGACAATCCACACAAATCAAACACAGAAGATTTTTACGTGGAAAACCTTAACGGGAAAAAAACCACGGGACCTCGTCTATCAATAAACTTCACTATGAAAAGATTTTAAGTACAAGACAAGACCTTACCAAAACAGAAACGACGTTCCTAGGTATAGACTCTTACTCTTGATTTCCACGAACCAGCAGGTTCGATCTCCGCCGTAGCAGCTTCGGTTCCACACCGACCAAATCTTCTCAAGCTACTTCAAAACCACGATCACACACGATCGATCTCCTTCCACGAAGGCTCCGGATCAAACACCGTACACACACACAAGGTGTAAGGTTGTGAATCAATTTTTGGAAGTTTCAAACCCTAGAGGGATCTCATATAGATCTGAGATCACACAATGCAAGATCAAAGGTTTAGATCTATACTTGCATTCTCTAGGATCAAAGAAAGAGGAGGGATCAACAAAGATCTAATAAGAACAATAGGAAAAACCCTAGAGGAGTTTCTCAGACCTCTACTCTTTCAAGAATAAACAAAGATACGAATTAGGTCTCCAAAAAGTTGTTTATATAGGGTTTAAAAAAAGAATCCAGAAAAATAAAAATTCTTTTTACGGGGACCGATCAATCGGTGCACATTACCGATCGCTCGGTCCAAAACGGATCGATCGGTGCTCATAACCGATCGAGCGGTTGAAAATCATCTCTCTGGAAAAATACCTCATACAAATTTTTTGTCTAGTTGATAGCCACCGATCGCTCGGTAGGCCACCGATCGATCGGTCTCAACACCGAGCGATCGGTTGAGACAGAATTTGTTTCAAACCATACTTCATTTCAAGTTTACTTGATTCAACTAAGATCAAACAACTTTATTAGGCTTAAAACTATCCTCCTAGGTATGTTTAGAGTTATCTAAGTCAAATCTAACCTAGGTAGGGGTCTCTAAGTCCATTACCTTTCTAGATCCAGAGTAGGAGCTTTTTCTTCACTTTCTTCAATCTTCTTTATGCTTTAGCTCTTCTCGTCTGACAAGTTGAACACGACTCGACTCACATGACCTATCTAATGATCACGGAATTTGCCAACACCTACTTAGGGATTTACAATCTCCCCCTTTGGCAATTCCGGGACAAAACAAGACTAACTCATATACTAGGTTCAAATTTTCCCAAATGATTCAAAAATGGAAAATTGACCTTTACATGACTCAAAAATAATTACATGACATTTGACATTTTAACTTGTCATGATTCACCAAACTTAGAACCTGTTTGGCTGCACATGCTAAATCAAAAACCTGTGAAGCATGGGAAATAAAATATGGGAAGAAATAAAACATGTATAACATCCACAATTCCACTAACAGGTTAATCAAGTTTCCATAACATCATCCACAAAATCATCATCCACAAATTCATATCCATGTGTTATCATGCACTCTCCCCCTTTTTGGCTCGAAATGCCAAAGGCGGACTATTAACAATAAAATTAACGCATAAACACAAATGAGATGAGATATAAGAGAATGAGTATAAACCATCCAAAAGCATACATCTATGATCAAGTCAATAACATCCAAAAGGTTTGTACTAAGTACAACCAAGACAAAATACATCTAAATGTCAAACTAATACTAGGACTAAGATAAACTCCAAAATATACACATGAACCAGAAGGAGTTTCTATCCTAGTACATCAATCTAACTATCACTCCTGCTCATCATCAGAAGTGAGCTGGGACTCATAATAAGTTCGAAAGTCACGAACATCTCTCTGTACGCCCAACACAGCTGCATCCAGTGATCCAAGTCTGCCACGGATCTCTGTGGTGAACTCCTGGTGAGATGAAATATGCGTTGAGAGATCCATCTGCATCTCTCTCATCATTCTGGCTAGATCATCAATCGTGGCCGGAGGTGGATGAGAGGATCCTGTACCAAAATCAGCTTCTTCCTCAATATCTCGAACTGAAGCATGAGAGAAACTCTGAGCGATGGTTTTTTTGTTGATTGGACCTTTCGGAGTACGGGTAGGAACTCCAGGAGGAGCAATAATTCCTTGAGAACCAAGGAGTTTAGTAATCAGGGATCCAAAGGGAAGAGCTCCAACCACAGTTTGAGTTTGATGGGCTTGAATCATCAAATCAATTATGTGGGCTGCAAGGTCAATATCATGTCGACGAAGAAGACTGAATAAAAATCGAGCTCTATCTTCCTTAAGGTCTGCAGTATGAACCTTTGGGTGGATATTTGCACTCATTACTAGGTTTACAAGTCTGGCATCCCTAGTGAGTTTTGTGACTTCGATTAAGGAACCAACCCAAAATGTAGGAGCACCACAAAGAAATGTGACTACATTGTTCATAGATTCTTTATCCTCATCTTTCTTGTATTTATAAGGATAATAGGCATCTGGAACTCGAGGACAACCAAGAAATTTTGCAATGACATTTGGATTTATCAAAACTGATTGTTCTAAAGATCGAGATTTAAAAGACCAAGTTTTGAAATTTATTTCAGAAAAATTTGAGTAAAATTCCTGAACTAACTGAATAGGAGCAGGACCGGATAAATTGAGAAGACCTTCCCAGTGACGATCAGTAATGATTTCAGAAAGGTAGTAATCACCAAAATCTAAAATTCTAATGCTTCTATCAACCATTATACCCTTTTTACTAAAATACTCACTATAAAGTTGAGCAGCATTAGGGCTAATGAAAGGACCCAATAGAACAGTGGAAGATGAACTGACTTTTCCCTTTTGTTTCCGGGTTTTATCTGCCAAAGCCTTTTGGCGATTTTCAGTAGTAGAATCCACCATTCTACGAATTGGTCAATCCCCTATTGAAATCCCATGTCCTATAGGAGTGAAGGAAAAGGGCTCTTCGTTTTGCTCATCTTCAGGAGGGTCCTCTTGGTTGTTAAGGACCAACTTTCGACGTTTGGGAACGCCGGACATGAGATAGGCTAGAAGGATTAAGGACAAAATGAAAGCCATGGATGAACAGACGATGCCCTAGATGAGAAATTCAACCTATACGCAAGAAAACCTACAAGGCTTACCTTTTTTATGCTTGGGAAACCCTTAGAGTTGAATGGAATGACCGTAGGAAGGATTTGGAGGAGAGGTAACCGAGAGATAGCTCTGGAGTTCGGAGAAGAAGTGAACAAAAAAAATAGAAATGAGGGTTTTATAACTCTGTTCATGAAAGACCGATCGATCGGTCTTTAACACCGAGTGATCGGTGGTCTGAAAAATTTTACATTTACAACCATTTCTCCCCCTCAACCAATGGTACAGTAAAAACTCATTTTCACCTCAAAATAACCAATTCACCAAAAAATTTGCAATAATTGATTTCATTAAAATCATAAAGAATAATCACACAAGAATTTATATATCAAATATAGTCATAAATAAGGATTATGTAAACAATAATTGATTTTCAAAGGTGATTAATTTTGGTATTTGCATCAAATTCACAATCAGAGTCAAGAAACAATTAGAAGTAATGTTAGTGTGAAATCAAAATTCATTACCTGACTCTTTGAATTGGTTTCCTTCCTTAAGCTAGATTTTGACATTATACCTCAAATAGGACTCTAAAATTTTTCAAAAACTAGTTTGAAAACCAATAAACATCCATACTTATATGATGAGCAATTTTTACCCCAAATTTGACTAACAAATTTATTTCATTTCTTTTTCAGTCAAATTGTACTCATTGTGAAAATTCTTTTTGGAGTACACATTTATAGTTTTTAGCACATTGGTGACTTTCACACAAGTGAGAAGGTAGCTCTTTCTAATGACAGTGGGGGCTATCACACTAGCAATCCATATAGATACCTACTGTTTGTCTAGGTAGCCATTACTCACTGTTTGCATTCACTAGTAGCTATCACACAAACTCACAGGTAGTCCTCTCCATGTCAATAATTTTTATAACTAGGAGGCTCACCTTATGGAATTTTTTATTACATTGGCTATACTAGATTTGATTAATCTAGGGAACCATATGGTATAATATCAGAACCTTTAAATAGGAACTAATACCATCTAAAGAATCAGTCAGAGTGCATGTGCAACATTTGTTTACTCAACTCTAACTGAGATTAGTTAGCATGACCAAATTCAATCACAAGATCAAACCAACAGTTGACCTATCCTAATTTATCCAATCCTATGAAATATTTATCCTTGCATTATATGTTCAAATATGATTCAAGGAAATAACTTTAAGCAAAATGATTGGAAAGAAGGTTATTCAAACACATTATTTTTTTGCAATATTTTTCAATTTTTTGAATGTTTTTGGATTTTTATTAATTAAAGGAAACAACAAAAAAATAGCTCTATGACATAAATAGAACTTGAAGAACACATAGGCTATGAAACAAGTACATCTTTACTCAACTCCACACAAACCTATGGATTTCCTAAGGAGTTCAAACCTAAGGGAATCTAAGGGTTTTGTAAGAATGTCCGCAAATTGATTCTCTGTTTGGACATACTCTATAGACACAATCTTTTGCTCAACAAGATCACGGATGAAGTGATGTCTAATGTCTATGTGTTTTGTGCGAGAATGTTGAACGGATTGTTGGAAAATTGATAGCACTTGAATTATCACAATACACAGTAATCATAAAAGTGCTTTGTTTCAATCCCGTAATCATTCAACATCTACTTCATGCCACAGAAGTGAGTGCAACAACTGCCAGCTACTTCTAGGTACTCAGCTTCTACAGTGGACAATGAATTGAATTCTTTCCTGCTTTTTGCTAAGCCAAGCAACTAAGCAGTTTCCAAATAGAAACTCCTCCAGAGGTCTCTTCTATCATCATTTCCGTCCCAATCGCATCGGAATATCCAACTATCGTGGCATTTGTAATCAAAAGATACAAGAAGCCAAATGATAGAGTTCCACTCACATATCGAATGATACGCTTAACTGCAGCAAGTGAGACTCTTTGGGCTCGCTTGATAGCGGCACATGCACCAACACTAAAGGCTATGTCCAGGTCTAGTAGCAGTTAGGTAGAGTAAACTACCAATCATGCTTCTATCAAGAAGTTTGATCACATCTTTGCCTGAGCATCTTTACTAGTTTTTGTAGTAGAACTCATAGGAAGAATCCTTACATGCTTAGCAGAGCTCATGCCAAATTTCTTCACTAGGGATTTTTAGCATATTTGATTTGAGATACTGCGATCCCAGAATCCAAAATTGCTTGATCTGACGACCAAGAAGAAACTTAGCTCACCAACCATGGCTCATTTCAAATTCATTTTTCATTTGTTCAGCAAATGAAAAGAGCATGGTAAGTCTCATGTGGAACCAAACACTATGTCATCACATATATCTGGGCATGACAATAATCACCTTTCACATTCCTTTTATGAAAAGGGTTCTGTCTACTCCCCCTCAGAGGTCTCGAAAATCCGTTTTCCAAGAGATAAGTAGTTCAGCCTCTCATACCAAGCTCTTGGAGCTTGCTTAAACCATAGAGGGCCCTTTTTAGCCAATACATATTGATCAAGGTGATGATGTGGAGTTCAAACCCTTTTGGTTGTTCCACATAGACTTCTCCTCCTGTAGAACTGCCATTCAAAAGGCACTCTTAACATCCATTTGAAAAGTTTGAATTTCATATGGCAAGCCACAGCTAGAAGAATTCTTATTGATTCTGCCTGGCTACAGGAGCAAAGGTTCATCGAAGTCAATACCTTCAATTTGGGTGTATCCATTGTACGGGTCGCAACTAACCTAGCCTTTATTCTCGTATGATAGTACCTTTTTTGTTTTTTTTCATCAATTTGTTCTGGAAAATCCATTTGGTTACCAATCACATTTGTATTGTTAGGCCTATATACTAAATACCAACATCATTCCTAGTAAACTGAAGTAACTCTTCTTGCATTGCATTTTCCAATTATCATCTGCAAGGCTTCATCTACATTCTTGGGTTCAAAAGATGAAAGTATAGCAATGAGCTAACTTCATTTTCAATTTGTTTCCCTCGTTCTCACTCCACTTTTCAAATCACCATTATGTCAGTGGGGGTGTGAGGACTCATGACCTCCTTTATATCTTGAATGTGTAGGTTTTGATGGATATGATTGCTTTTTAATAGTGGAGTTGAAACAGTTTTCAACAGTTTTTCATTTTCAGCACTTTCCATATCCCAAGTTACCACATTTTCAACACCGGAGTCATCCACAACTACATTTATGGGACTCCATAAGTGTAGAGGGGGTTCTCAAGTTATACACTCGATAAGCTCTACTGTTGGTGGAATATCCAAGAAATCCCTGCATCACTCCGGGATGCAAATTTGCCCAGTTGCTCTATTATCCTTAAGGAGATAGCCTTTACTTCCGAATTCTCGAAAGTACTTGAACACTGGGTTTCTTGTTATTCTACAACTCATATGGGTTTTCCTTTTTCCAGGGTCTTACAAAAATTCTCTATTAACTATATAGCAATCAGGTGTTAATTGCCTCAGCCCAGAAATGAGAAGCTAGATCTGTTGCTATGAAGCATAACTCTAGCCATCTCTGGAGAACCCCTATTCTTCCTCTCTACTCTACAGGCAACCATTCTGCTTGTAATAGGTGCATAAATTCATCAGGTGATACCCGACTCCTCACACAAAAGTCGTTGTACTTAGACGTTTCCAAACTCCTTTCCATGATCACTTCGAGATTCGAGTGTTGGGCCTCTTCTTCTCCTTTGAATGTTCAAGCCCGAACTCTTTTGACTTGCAAAAGCTATCGGATTCTCTCGTGTCCAGCCCCCCACTGACCCTTTCTTGCCAAAATCAAACCATGACTAGATGTATCGCTTTCCCACCCTAGGCTTTCATCAGTTCTGTGGTAGGACCCATTAGATCCATATGAATTATCTCCGTGGATATGAAGTACCCATCAAGACTAGACGTCTTCTAAGTTGTGGGTTCTGTAGAGCCCCGGACCTTTTCACATTTAATGTGACACTGTTCAGTTGGACCATTGTTTTTTGCCCTTTCGCTTAAACCATCCTTCCACCACATCTCACAGGCGGTAATAGAACTAATTCGGAAATCCGAAACGTCGAAATGTTCCCTTTTTCGAAGTAACGACCCAACGCAATTGATCGTTCTCGACTCTTGATTCAAAATATCGGCCAAACAGTCTAGAACCTGTAGCGCTGCTACTCGGATGCACTAAGACTGTGCCAGCTCTGATAGCGTGCGGCTGACAATGTGTGGCTCTGACACCCCTTTACAGGCACAGAACAACCTGCATGAAACGTACTCGGATAGACGTAGCCGTATCCGTCCCGGCTGTGTACGCTAACGCTATACTATACTTTGCATAGAGTCCCCGTACGGCGCGTTGTGCAAGAGAAACACGGGATGCAGTTGTACCCAGCAATACACGTGATAATTGGAGCGTGTACTAGCACAAACGGTACGGTCACGCGAGAGAGAACGTCCAGCAGCACCGCTTGTACCACGCAACACCGTGTACGTTACGTTGCAGGCAAACAACGCCGTGTCCCCGTACAGCTCACAACGGGCACGTGTTGTACAATACGACAAACGTGACAACGGGTTCGGCAGTCCCTTTTTCAGCGAGCAGAACAACGAGCTCAGCCACTATGCACCACACAGACGTTGACCAATATCGGCACCCTGTCAGCACAACGTACGGACTCGGCAACTATGCAGCAGCACGTGTTTGGGCGTTTCACAGCACAACGTGTGGGTTCAGCTATTCACCTAGCACAACGTTTTTCTGGTGGCACTATCACCAGCACACGCGTGTTCTGGCTTCAACTATTCACAAGCACCACGTTTTCACACAGTTTCCACAGCACAACGTGTTCGACACTATTCACAGCTCATACGTGTTCAGCACTCGTGTTGTTGCGAATTTCAGTAAGGTTTATTATTGGTCTTTTGGATCGGTTCACTCTTACCTTAATAGTGTAAACCCGGAGCCTTTAGGGCTCAACTCACCCTTAGGGAATATGGGAGACGAAGAGAAGGATAGCGGGCGATCCTAAACCGAGGTGTTTTCCATTTTGGAGAGAAATCAAGGGCGTTTGTGATCCCCTTGGTGCGGGATCACAACTCAAAAAGCACCATTTTTTCTTCAAGATCAAGGCACGTCTGCCATCAAGCTCGTGAGGAGCATCTCCCAAGCTAGGGCATGCAACTCCCGGTCGTTTTTTGGAAGGGGATTTTTCCTCACTTGATCAAGTCGGTACTCTTCGCTACACCCTCTTAGTTATAGTTGTCTATTTCCCTTTTATTTCCCTTGTTTTTCCTTTCATTTACACATGTATTATTGAGATGGGTGGTTTGATGGTGAATGGGAATGGTGAATGGAGATGAATGTGGGCGATTGGATGCGTGTGTATTGATGTGATGGATGCGAAGGGATGAATGTACCCCTATGAACAGATACATATGTGATGTGAGTAAAACCCACCTAGAAGCAATGATTTAGGTGTTAAATGAGTAATGAATAATGAACACACCATGTTTGATGAAAGTGCCAAGGTTAATCAAGTGAGTTGTAAATTAGGAAATGCATGCCTAATAATTATGATCAATAAGGGCCTATGATCTAGTGTGTTTTCTCTTCCTTGCTTCCTGTCCTAAATGGATATGGGATTACATTGCTCAAGCTTTGATGATATGTGTGGTGAAATTACCCCAATGTCCATTTAATTAAATGCAATATGTACACGGTTTCCCCGAGCACGGAATCATGACATGATTTGTCGAGGTTTTTCAAAACTGGTTAGAGGTGGGACATATCCACGATCGGTTTTACCTTGCTTTTCACCAAGAAACAAAACCAATATTCCTGAGGGGTCCTCCCCTCACGTCATAAGTGCATATCATGAAGAAGGGCCTCTCTTCCCTCATAAGCATACATTATCTAGAAGGGTCTCCCCTTCCCTGCGCAAGTGCTGCATCAAAAGAAGGTCCTCCCTTCCCTCTCAAGGCTGCGCTCCTCGCAGCTCACAAGGATATCTCACAATTGTATCTCACAAGTTACATGATCACAACAAGCACCATGCATGCTGACATGAAACTACGACCGCTCTTACAAGATCAGTAGACAAACACAAACAACTTTCAAGTAACGATAAGATATTTTTCAAGCCAAGTCAGTGCACAATGTTTTTCAAAGGTTTTTATTATCGGCTTTCCTAACGAAATACAAAGCATGATTATAAATTGCTTTACTTCCTTGTGTATGCATATGATTGTTTCCGTCTAAACATCTATGAATTGCTCCCGATTTGTAGTGCCATTTTTTCTGCTATGACTATTGGTTATATTAGTACCGCGCTTAGTAATCCATGCTCAGGGCCTACTTCTTATGTCGGCAGATTTCTGAGGGATCGCGCTACCATTTGATGTTTGTGCTCCTGGTCCCTGGTGAAGATGAGTCGTCAGGAGCCCTTTGGGGAACCCTCCCTTAGAGGTTAGAGTAGGTTGGGGATTAGATTCTAGTGGATTATCGTGGGGTGAGATGAGAGATATACATTCAGTATTTTGGCGGTCTGTCCTCTTACTTTCTTTTGGTTCTTTTTTATTAAACTGGATTTGCGTATGGTAATACATAAGGTTTGGTAGACTTTTCCGCTGTGCTTATGGTTTATGTTTCCGCTAGTAAATGTCCTCTATGGTATATGCCTCTGTGGTTTTGCAGGTTGGTTGCAGCAATCATATGTAGTCGTCCAGTTTCACTCTAACCTCCTAGGGTGGGTTTCTGGTCGCGACAGGGTTCTAATTTTGTTTACACCATTTGGCATGGCCCACATTTTCCTATTTTGTTCAGTTCTAGCTTTTTGTATTAGTCCTATTCTTCTTTCCTCTTGATAATCATTTTGAATAAATTTGACCATTCTTGTCAAGAGATTTTTGCAGCAATTCTATTAGTCTCTTCGCCTCAATATGCTAGACTGTTCAGCCAGAACCGAATCTGCCTTTGAAGAGTCCCTTGACTTTGATTTTGGTTCCATGCACCATTTTTGAGGAGACTCTCTAAAAGCAGTACAATTGTCGAATGTGCCCTCCTTACACACAAAAGTGACATTTGGGTATGAATCTCTTTGGGGAGGAGGAGGATTTTTTCTTCTAAAAGGATTTGATTTCCTCATAGCATTCACTTCTTGAGCTGTATTTCTAGGCTTTACACATGTTATCGCCTTATACTTGATTAAAGGTAGATCCCTTTAGATCAAATTGTATTGGTTCAACACTCACCTAAGCCATGTACCAACATCTAAAGGGTGTTACCCTACTGGTGTGTCACAATGTCTATCCCAGATCTACGCGTATTACCCATAACTTTCTAACTAATCATTAGGCACTAGTGTTACCAAACATCTTACTGTCTTTTTTTCAAGAGTATAGCCGTCGGAATCAGTCATCTGTGTCTTTAAGGGTAATTGCATGATTGTCCTTCTTTTTTGTCAAGGGTAAAATTTCACCTTATCAACAAGAAGTCTTTAACAGTGTTTCCAGTCTCCCTTTGTATAGTTCTTAACTCTCTATCAATGTTCTTTCATGGACAGTGTCTCTTTCACCTTCTAATTTTCTGCCACAATTATTCAATGAACATTCTCTTCAAGGCATTGACCTTGAATAACAAAAAATGCATTCTTTTTGTCATGTTTCACTGACTACGGATGGTTAACACTAGGATCAATCCTGTGGCTCTCGGGGTCTACTATTTACAAGTACTCTTTTATTTTGGAATTATTTTTGAGTTTTGGTCTCAGGAGATTTTGATTTAGTCATCTTCAAACTTTCAGCATACAACTGAATTAAATTGTCGTTCAAAATCTTCACACTTTCAAGTCCGTTTGACTCTTCTATGTCAGTTCACTAGCTCAGTATCACACCTCATCACTATCTATTCTATCCTTGTCATCACCGGCATAGGTAGTCGTAATAACATCCCGAAAGGAACGGAAATGGCACCGAACCGTCTATTTTCCGTATCTTCACTTGAAGAGAACTGTCCGTTCTTTCATTCCTCGGAATCACTGTCATCCCAACAGGCATTCATCACCTTCCCTTACTCTTCTTCTTGTTAGCGTTAGGTGAAATATGACCAGAAACAAGAAAGTTGATCATACATTGAACACCTTGGATTTCCTGTCGCCATTCTTGGAATTTTTCTTTCTAGATGTCTTCTGACTGGTTGTTTTTCCCAGGTCTTAGCTTGGACTTCTCAAAGATTTTCCTCCCTGTTTGGGATTGAACCATGACTCTTTTTTTTCCGTTCTAAAAAAATTTTTGAAATTTTTTAACGCAAGAGAGCCATTCTATTTCTTCCTCATTGTCTATCCCATCACTGTCATCCTCATCCAAAGTTTTCCTGATGATTTCAAGTCTACGATTTGTTCTTCTTTGGATGGACTGGAGATTGATTTCAGATGTTTGAGTGAACCAACCAATTCCTCACTTCAGAGAGTCACAACATTTTATAATCTCTTTCAATTGCATGACTTTTGGGGTGAATGCTCTCAGGGAGAGATCTAAGGACTTTCTAACGTATTTTGGACTCAGATAATTTTCTCACATAAATTGAAACTAGCGTTGAGCATGTCACGTAAGTGTTGCATAGATTTCAATCAAAGGTGTCATTTCATCCCATGTTTAAATGTTCAAATTTGGTTATGTTGAACATTTGGAGTTTTGAGATTTTAACAGTGGTAGTACCAAGGCGGCTATCATGGGTAATTATAACAAGAACATCTGCTTCCCAAGCCCCTTTGCTGTTTCACATAAGAAATTCGTCTGAATTCCTCAGTAGTACGGCAGGAAGATAGCCTTGAGACCTTTAGTGTTCCATCCACTTGACTCAAGCTCTTCTTTGGTCCATTCATTATAATATTTGACGGACAGTCAAATCACCTACGTATTTATTGCTAGTCCAAACCCTCTGTATAGACAATCATCCAAATTCTCTCTCAATGATTTTGAGAAATGCTCTCATTCTAAGCTTTCGCCCGTATCGCAAATTTATCAGCATACACAAAGTGGGGAGCAGAGAGAGACGGATCCACCTTCTCTTAGAGTACTCATATCACGATAATACAGGATCACACTTAAGGCGGCTGAGCCTTATTCTTGAAAACAAGCTCTGATACCAGTAAATTATTATCCATATCAATGATCTCTAAAGACCCTAAGAGGGGAGTATGCAATAAGTGTATCAGGGACTACTCTAATAATTTCTGCGATCTAACCAATTTTAAATTTTTCAATTATAGTTTAGAACTCAAAGACATTCATCACATCCCCACAAATCAAACACACCCTAGGCACGTAAAATAATTACGTGCAAACCCCCTAATTTAATCTGGAGGGGGGTTAAACAACCACTGTACCCTCCCTTCTTCCATCAATACACATACTTCTCCAATAGCGATACAGACAAAATTTTTCAGTAGCAACAACCTCTATTCGCTATAGAGCAAGAAGACGACGTTCCTCGTAATAATTCCGAATCTTACTCTTGATTTCCCCCACTAACCAAGCACGGTTCGATCTCCACCATAGTACTTCGGTTCCAGACACCGCCAAATCTATCTCTCAAGGCTGTGACTTCAAAAAACAACGATCACACACGCTCGATCTCCTCCATTAAGGTCTCCGTACAACACCGACACACACACAAGGGGTAGGGTTGTCCAATCAATTTTTGGAAGTTTGCAAACCCGTTAGAGATCTCCCTATAGATCTCAGATCAAGCAAAAAGTGGGCAACACAAAAACATATAATTAGATCTAAACTTGCATTCTCTAGCTCACAGAGAGGAGGAGTCAACAAGATCTAATAAGAACAATAGGAAAAAAACCCTAGAAGGGAAGTGGAGGGGGTTCTCAACTCTACTCTTTCAAGATAAACAAGTACGAATA